>CAUYQU010024416.1:0-42607 GCA_963574635.1 Cheracebus regulus | reverse complement strand
ATGAGGAGCTGCGATCCCCGGTAGGAGGAGAGGCATTCTGATTTCGGGTGTTCTCAGCCTTTTTGCACTGGTTTCTTCCCATTTTTGTGGATTTATCCACCTGTCATCTTTGTAATTGCCGACTTTCAGATTGGGTCTCTGTGTGGACGTCTGGCTTGTTGGTGATGAAGTTTTTTTTGTTTCTTAATTTTTATTTGGTGAACGCCCCTTACCCACAGAGCTAGGTCTTCCCGGGTTCAGCTGTGCTTGCTGTGTAGTCTGTTTCTTTTTGCCCATCAGGAAGCAAGAAGACAGCAGCCCATGAGTTTCTTCCCTTGCCTTTGCAGCCTGTGGGTGGGATATTACTTCTAATTGACTTAATTGAAACCTAGTGGAAGTGCACTAGATTTCTTCCTGCCCTCAACCCTAACACCACTTGGGCAAAGTGCACTGATTATTTATTTTTGACAAATAGCATTGCTGGAGTAAAAAGTAATTTTTAAAAAATGGTTATTTCAATTCTTGTTGTGATTGTTGGTTGAATCTTGAGATTAGTTTGTATTATGCAGTCATAAGGTTTTAAATCATTTAGCAAATGATTTCTGGGGATTGAGCTGTTCACTTCTCTATGTTTACTATGATTATTTGGAAATGAAAAGGGCAGATAACTTTCTTTTAAATAGTAACCAACTTTGGGGTCTCCTATTCTTCATCATTATATGCAAGACAAAGAGAGGTGCAGGGAACTCTCGACCTCAGGTTTTAAAATCTGATGTCCAGAGTTCCCTCTGCCTCTTTCAGAAGACACTTACATGACATTAATGCATGGACTCTGAGTCAGACCAAGACACAATCAAATCCCAGGTTACCATTGTCTTAGACAGAATATATAATTGTACACCTGTTTTCTTATTTGTAAATCGTGGTGGTAGTGACTGTCAATAGGTTTTATGAGAATGTATAAATTTACATATACATATATTAATGTAGTTTATATGTATATAGAAAATAGAACACCTGGAACATAGTAGATATCCAATCAAATAGAGATAGATCTATTATAATCATTATTATTTTTATTGTAATCATAAGTGTATTCCTTAAACAATGCTTTAAACATTTGCTTTATTATTTTTATAGATTATATTTTTATTTAGTTTTAGGTTTATTGTATGCTTACGAAAGATACCTTACAGACAGTAGTATACTTGACTTCAGTCATTCAATAGGAAGATGAAGCAGTAGCAGCAATACTGTGTCTCTCTAATGAGCTGGAATATTACTGATAGCTTTGAAGCCCCTATGAGATTATTCCCAATGAAATCCTTTCTCTTTTCCTTAGAAATACCACATTTCATTTTGGTTTTACTACACTAATCCCTAGAAAATAGTTTTTTGACTTTCTATGTTTTTGACCCTTATGATCTAAAAGAAAAAAATACCTATATGCATGCTATACATGTATTCTGTACGTGTGTTGTGCTTCTCTGTCTCAACATTGTGTTAAGATTTATCCATGTTGATGAATGTACCTAATCTATGTTCTTTGTCACTGTGGTTGAATATTCCATTGTATAAAACAAATATGCCCTATTTTTAAAATCCTTCCTCCTGTTTGTGGATGTTTAGCATTTTTCCAGTTTTATTTATTTTATTTTTTGCTATTTTGAATGTGACTACTGTTAACATTCTTCCGTTAGGCTGACTTACGTGAAATTGCCATTTGTATAGGTCAATGATCCAAACTAAAAATTTCAGATGATTCAACCCAATTTATGTCTGGCGTGTATTTTTAAGATTATATCTGAATCATATACCTAAGTGTGGCAGAAATGCTGGTTTATAGAGTATATGAATTTTCAGCTTTTAAAATGAAACCTGATTGTATTACAAAGAGATTATACCAATTTATACCCCCTAAATGAAAATTGTCATTGTCCCATTTCCCATCAACATTTGATATAAATTTTTATTTTGGTAGATGTGAAATATAGTTTTAATTTGCAGTTCTGTAATTACCATTGAAATTAAGCATCATTCCATATGCTTATTTGCCATTTTTGTTTTTTGAGATGGAGTCTCACTCTGTCACCCAGGCTGGAGTGCAGTGATATAATCTCTGTTCAGTGCAACCTCTGCCTCCCGGATTCAAGCAATTCTCCTGCCTCAGCCTCCCAAGTAGCTGGGACTACAGGTGCTACTCACCATGCCCAGCTAATTTTTGGATTTGTAGTAGAGATGGGGTTTCATCGTATTGGCCAGGCTGCTCTCAAACTCCTGATCTCAGGTGATCCACCCACCTCCACCTCCAAAAGTGCTGGGATTACAGGTGTGAGCCACTGTGCCCAGCCAAAAATTATTTTTAAAAATAGAGTTTCCCATAATTTTTAGGTATGTACTGCTTAGAAGTGTTTCCCTACAATACCATCTTCTGCTGCTGAGAAAATGGCAAAATAAGATTATTTAACTATGTTTTATCCTTTTGAAAAAGAGAGTTTATTGATTTCTAGTTTGTATTTTATAGTCATATAGTTAACATTTTAAGGGATATAGTATTCATAAAATATTACTTTTTAAAAAAATATTAGAATTATTTCATCTTTAGAAAAATACTATGCTTTTATTTTTATAAAATAATGATTTTATAATTATTTTATTTGTATTATTTAATTTTGCAATTACATATAATACTTAACATTCAGAACTTCAAAGCACAAAAGTTTAGAACTTTTAGATATTGCCTTTTGGCATTTGTGGAAAGCCATACTAAGTCTTATGTATGGCTCATTTTGTTACAAAGAATAATTTTGTTATTAATTTAAGAATTGTGATGATGAAACTAGCAGATGACCCATTATTTTCTCTCTTTCTCTGCAGCCTTGCTGAGGTCATTTGTAAATATTTGCTAAGTCCATAGAAAGATACTACCTTATATAAACACTATATTTAACTCTGTTTTAATAACAAAATAGATTGATTTTGTCCATGTAAGAGCTTTTATCTTGCTCTCAATTTGTGGTCTTTCATTTTGGTTTCCCAGGTCTTGTTTTATCATCTGTGTTGAGTGTTAAACCATGGGGAGGAAGCTGGACCTATCTGGTTTGACTGATGATGAAACAGATCATGTTCTTCAGGTGGTTCAGAGAGACTTCAATCTTCGCAAAAAAGAAGAAGAGCGACTAAGGTGAGATGCCTGTATTGCCCAACAGGGCACAGCAAACCACATGTGGACAAGCAAAACGGGTTTCCTGAAGGTATTCCTCCTGCTGTTCCTGAGTTTGGACACACACCTGTGTTTGCCACAAAAATGTCTGGTCCTTTGTAGAAAGGTTTGCCAGTTTCAGAAATGTCAGTTCAGAAATGTGTTGCTCACAATCCAATCAGGGATTTATTGGGGTTGCTAACCCTGTAAGTTGCTATTAGCTATAGAATGGGTGAAGCTTGTGGTGAACCCGATGTCTTGAGCTTCCTCTTAGCCTTAGTTTTTTCCTTGGCAGATATTATAGAAGGATAACCAAAGTGTTAAGTGAACAGTTCTTGTGAGAATTAGTCTCATCCAAGTACAATGTTCTGTTGAACTCTCAGCTACTGTAGCACAGGAAAAGAGCTTAGAAGATCAGATACAAGGAAACTGACCACCAGGCTGGGATGGGATCACCTGGCTTAGCACCGCTTCCCTCATTTTACAGAAGAGGAAACTGAAGCCCAAAGAGGTAGTCTCCTAACTCCTCTGCAGTTGGTATTTCCCCATGAAATGCTCTTGGGAATACTACGGCAGGTCGGTTGGGAAATACTGTGGCAGGTAAGTTCCGGCTATGCCTAAGTTGGAAGAAGAGTGATAGAAATGAGGTCATGTATTAGGCCTAATGTGTTGAAACCCAGTGGTAGGTCAGTATTAGGCTCCCTCATCTATAAACCCATTATTCCTTTGGGTTCCATGGGTTTATTCACAGCACCATCTTCTTCCTTACACGCTAAGCAAATACCTGTTTTCTCACTTTGATTATCCAACAGCTAGAACAATGCCTAGCACATAGTTTTTAAAATCAATTAACAGATTTCTTATCTTTTATCAAACAAGAATATATTTAATATATTCTATATGAGACCAAAAATGGTGGAAATAAAGATGATTACACTAAGGTGCTTATAGCCTAGCAAGGGAGCTAACATTGCCAAGAAGTATAAAGTCTGAGGTACTCCAAAGTAGAAGGACAACACTCCCTTTTTGGTAGTAGGAAAGATGTACCAGTTTTAAGCTGGGTGAGAAAGGGCATGAGTAGAGCTTTGGCATAATCCTGCATTTCCGTATTTACATAGGGCATATAAAAAAGAACACAGTCAAGGACGTCTCCAAGGTTCTTTGGCTTAGGAAACTGGAAGAATGAAGTTGTCATTCACTGAATATGAAGACAGAGGAGCAAGGTAGTTGGTAGCCAGGTAAAATAGAGAGCTCTGTCTCAGGCATCTTCAATTTGAGATGAATATTGGACATCCACAGGAGTTGCCAACTTGGCATTTATGTATTTGCAACTAGGAATCAAGTGAAAGGTCCAAGTTGGAAATTAAAATGTCATGGAAAAGGTCATCAGAACAATAGGAGAGTAGATGGAGCAGGGAAGCTAATATCCTTGCTTGGCAGTGCTAAGACCTGCTTGAAGTTTGTGGTCACTATTTTACGTTGAGACCAGTTTCCACAGGGTAGTGCTCTCCCTGGATTCTTTCATTTTCTTTCCTCTACTGTACTACTGGAAAGAATCATGTCTTGCTCAGTTTTGTGCCCCAATCTCTGGGCACAGGGCCTGGCACACAGTGGGTGTGCCCTAAAGATCTGTGGAATGAATGGATAAATGTAGATTGCTTGTCAGTCCATATGACCAACTTCATGTGTGCTTGAAGAATCTATCTTAATATTTCCCTTAAATCATGAAGACCATCTGTGTGTCATGCTTTATCTCCTGGAAAGCATTTTTCAGATTCTCTTTATTATATAGATTGGGTTAAACCATTTCAAACCATTTCACATATGGGTAAGCCAGAACCTTGTTTTATATCCTTTTCTGACTGTGGAGACTTGCCTTAGTGCCACTGCAGTCACGTGCCAGTTCATGTGTAAAGAGCAGCTTTAGGGCTTAGTTTGAGGAGGATAATTTTAAAGAAAGAGCGGCTGTCACTGTAGTAGACCTGACAAAGTGGGCACCATCTTTCTCATGAGGACGGTAGTCTTAGTGGACAGCTGTCAGTAGCCTACTGTAATTCTGTGAAAATGCATGGTCGTGGGAACCTCCTTGTGCTGGGGGAGATGATGCTTGAAATCATCAGTGACCACAGAGGAGTGACTGCTTGTCATGGCACCTCTTGTGGCACTGAAACTGGACATTTTTTCTATGAAGACTCTTGTTAATATTTTCCTTCTGCCCATGACCAGGGGCATGCCTCAACAGGTACCTAGCAAACTGATGACACTCTGAATGATTTCAGCAAAGAATCTTACTATTGAATAAAAAGAGAATATGACAACACTGCAAAACCACTGAAATCGCCAAACATTTGCATCACTTTTTCATATTGCTTGAATTTTGGGTATGTGAAAGAATCTAGGATTATTAGTACTATTGAATAATCTAGGATTATTAGTATTATTGAATAATCTAGGATTATTAGTATTATTGAACTGAACATCGAAAGTATTTTAGAATTATAGAAAGTATTTTCCTTTAATAAATGTAAAATTCAGAAGATTTTTTATTATTTTACAGTCTTGAATTAGTTTCCTTTTCCCCTAGCCAGCTGTTATTTATTTAGCTAGTTTCTCCAGCTGGGTTTTGTGAGGGTAGGTTTTGAGTGTAGTAGCCCTTATCCGGTGTTTATAATGATCTGTTCTTCAGTGCAGACGTTAAGTGTAGTAATAACTAGGAGGTGGAAGTGTGAATTAAGTGTCCTCAGAACCTATCATGGTAATATAAAGAGGGATAATAGGGATAAAGAATTCATGCAAAGAGAACTAAAAGGTATAAAGCAGTCAATGTGAACTGGCATTGTCCTGAGTACTGCACAATTCACCTTACTGATTCCTCACCAAGTCACCATAATGTTAGTACCAATTTACATGGGGGTACCCAAGAACAGAGATTACAAAGCTTGCCCAGAATCACACAGTTAATCAGAATAGGGCCAGTGTTTTGTTTTTCAGGTTCTCTTTATTATGTAGATTGGATTAAACAATTTCAGAACAGTTTTACTCTCCTTCCCTCTTTAAAATAATTCCTTAGTATTATCTAATGTCCAGTTAATTTATCCCACTGTCTTATTTCTACAATATGTTCAAATCAGAATCTAAACAAGGTTCACTCATTAGTCTGGTTGTTTTGAATCTTAAACCTCTTAATTTTGTCATTATTTTTGACTTACGTCAGAAGGCAACCATAGTATTGGGTGGCTCTGGGAATATTTTGCTTTTTTAATTTGTCATTTTATGATTAGGCTGATTAGAAGTGGAGCTTAGATTTGTTGTAATTTTCTTCCCCTTTATTAAGGTCCTTTCATTACAATTTAAGTCTCTTCCCAATTCTGCTATTTAAATTAAAAAAAAATTCATAGCTAAGTGTTGGTGTGTTTTTTTTGTTGTTTGTTTGTTTTTGAGGGGAGATAGAGCCTTGCTATGTCATTCAGGCTGGAGTGCAGCGACACAATCTCAGCTCACTGCAACCTCTGTCTCCCGGGTTCAAGTGATTCTCCTGCCTCAGCCTCCTGAGTAGCTGAAATGACAGGTGCAAGCTGCCATGCCCGGCTAATTTTTTGTATTTTAGAAGAGATGGGGTTTCACCATTTTACCCAGGTGGGTCTTGAACTGCTGACCTCAGGCAATCCACCCGCCTCGACCTCCCAAAGTGCTGGGATTACAGGCATGAGCCACTGTACTCAGATGTGTTTTTTTGATTTCCCAAAAGCATATATTTAGAATGGATGTGATATTTGTACCCATGTGGAAGGGGCAGTATGACTGTCCTGGCTCTGGCAGGTGAGTGGAGCAGGGCACTGTGGTGAAAGCTACAGCCCTCATTCTTTACAGGCCTCCTACTGTCCCCCAATCCCTGCTACAGCTCACAGTGAGCAGAGGCACATCGTGGTTGGTATGTAGATATCAGCTGCTACGCGTAGGCAGTCACAGGCCTTACTATGTAAATGATTCTGTCAACCCCGTGTCAGTAAGATGAGACACTTTCTCAGCACTGGAGATGTGATGCATTGAATTTGTAATGTCATTAAAGCTGCGTGTTTATAGCAGGACTGTTGGGGAAGACAGAGAATTGATGGGCCTGAGAATAGCAGACATGCAATACCAGATACTGGAGGTGGGGACTTATTTACAAATTCAGCAGAGTGCGTGTTGATTCCATTTCTTCAAGACATACAACAGCATTAACACCATGGTTGGAGGATGCTGGGGGACAAAAGGCGTGGTGACTCCTGCTCCATCTAGATTACTCAGGGGCTTTGGGTTTCACCTAGATTACTCAGGTAAATGTGTCAAAAGGTTCATATTGTACTTAGTTAATTTTATTTTTTGCTTTTCTTTTTTATCAGATGATTTCAGGCAAATAGTAAAATTATGCAAATGGTAAAGAAGACCTTATAATGAAAAACTTAACTCCTCTGCTCCATATTTAGTTCTTTGTTCTTTAGGCCTCCTGGAATGACCTTCATAAATCTGAACATGTGCATTTTTTTTTACTATATTTCAATGTATCAGTATTAGACATTTTTTCAACTTTCTGCTCTGAAATTGGTGACTTAGCTCACTTACTTATACTACCCTTGTCTTTTTGTTTCTTGATGATTATATCATTATTTTTGGCTTGGTTTTCTACTGGTCCTCTTTCAAACTTAAATAATAGATGGAAACCTCTGAGTCTTGTTCTGTCAGTATTCACCATTCTTTTTCGATTCTGATAGTGCAATGTTTAAATAATGTCCCTGCCCTTACCTCCTTCTGCCCTGTGTTCCAGCTTTCCTTATAATACCTTTACTCTCAAACATAGAAGGTTGGGGCATTCACCTGCTGTTCCAAAAACATATTTGAGTCTCCGGTTTTGTTCATAGGATGATTCTAACTGTTGAAAACCAATAAGTAGCCCCTACATAGTTATGATTAAAAACATTAATATTGTTTACTGCTCCCTGTCCCTCGTTTTCACAGCTTTATTGAAATCAGTAGGTGTCTGATTGTTCTCTCCCTTTTATCTTTACCATTATGAATTAATTATGCTTTTATTTCTTTGCTGTCATTGGAAAGGAGTCTTGAGAGGGAGCAGAGGCCTTTAGGTGTTTGCTTTGTCTGTCCTCTGGAACCTAAATGCTGCAGTAACTTGCTTACTAGTCAAGGTCATGAGAGGATCCTGGGGAGAATGCAGAGGTAGAAAACATTCCCAGTGTGTAGTATGTGCACTGAGCATGCTTTGGGGTCAAACAGATATGGGTATGAGTCCTTCTATCATGATTATGTTGGGCTGGTTTCCAACATAATCAGAAGTCAAAATGAATCCAGAAAAGGCTGGGTCATTGCTGCACGTTAACCATGTCCCATTTGTAGGAAAGTTGACATTTCTGGAAACTTCACCCTGACTACTATTTCACCTCTGTTGATAGAGCCTCTAGGGGTGAGGAAGCCCATGCAATGGGCTCTGTTCTCTCTGTAACAGCTCTACCCCCAGGTTCTATGAATCCAGGCATTAGTGTAGCCCACTGAGAACATACCTTTTCATGAACTTTCAGGTTTCTACACTTTACTTTGATTGCCTTCTCTGCTTCTAGTGTTCTAGGAGAGTATGGCTAAACATATTGAGTCCCTAAACAGAATTCAGTGGAAATAATAAATTAGTTAGCATAACAACACAGTATCTTCAACTTTGTTTATAGCAGTCATGCTTTCCCAGTAATGAAATATATCACCTATATCATATGACATTTCTCCATACCTTTTTTCTCTCAATTATGTAACTCTTGAAAAATTTTCAACTAGTAGGAAAAAAAAAAAGCAGGCATATATGCCACATTTAATTCCATGATGTTCAAAAGTCTTACCCAATCCACTAGATTTCTACTAGAATTTGAATGGGAATGTGGGGCCCTCAGCTGGGATTTATACCTGCAGCAGGTATCATTGGACAGCTTTTGTCCAAGCATGTTTATGATGACATTGTTCATGGCACAAATAAAGTCTTAGAGAAGAGGCCCCAAATGGAGGAAGAAATGCAAAATGCAGCTTTCTAGGCCATCAGCAGACTAGCAGGCAGACTGTCAAGGTTCAGTGTGATTAGGGGTAGGAGAGGTTAAGACTTGTTTTCATCTGTTGGACCTCAGTGCTTCCTGTGTGACTCAGATAGAGGAGGCCTAGCATCAAAGTGAGTGCATTGGTCTCCCCTTGGTAACTCCTGGCCTTTGATTTCCACATCATCCCGACTCCTGAGTACCCCATGTGTCTGCCTGGCTGTTGGGCATTTGGTTTAGTGTTCATCCTCAAAGGCCATGTTCCCTCTTCTCCATCTGTCTTCCTGTGTATCTGGCAGACATAATTTTAAGAACTGTTTCTTCACATCTGCAGTGTAGCATATCATGATGTTTTGTTAGTATAAATATATACATAGATTAAATTATCAAAATAAAATAGAATGTCACCTGTGTGGCGGAGACAAAGAGTGCTCACCAAACATCTGTGTGCTCATGCACATTCCCAGTGCCCCCTGCAGTTAGGTTGCAGCCATGTGACTAGGTCTGGATAATCGTCTGTGAGAGGAAGGGCCTGTAATACTTCTAGGTCAAGGCACTTAAGAGTTGATGTGACTCTACCACCTCTCCCTTCACCTTCTGTGGTAGCCTTGGAGGCCTTGTGTGGAAACATGGCACCACGTGACAGAGCCTGATCCCTTTGACACTGGATGGAGGAGAGTTTCTGATGATCAGCAGGGGACTTTGTGTGGATTTATTGGGTTGAGTCATTGAGGCCTTGGGGTTATTTCTTACAGCAACATAGCCTAGTATTACTCTAATTAATATAGTTTTTGAGAGCTAAAAGAGAGCCAAATATTTATCATGCCGCAGCCTTTGACTTTGTAGATGAAGAAGCATGCTCAGAGGGTGCAGAGGGAGTTAGTGGTAGAGTCTGGATGGGACCTGAGTTTCCTGATGCCAGGTCTCCCTGTCTTCTGCCATTAGGCCTGTCAGGTAGTAGAAGACACCTGTAGCAAGATCTCCAGACTTAAACTGGAATCACAGTTTATACGCTATGATTTTACATCATCAGGCACATTTACAAAGTGGTTTTAAAATGACTGTTAACTGCACAATCCTCTGGTGTTCAAATTGAGTCTTGGAGTCATTGATGAGATAGCCACAGGCTTTACAATTTCTCATTTAGTATGTGCTTGCCAAAAGCTAGTTAACATTTGGATAACTTCCAAAAGTTGCTGGTGCTCTAATGGACTTGGTCTGTGGAGTAGCAGGGGTTAGATTGGATGAAACTGTTTTCTGTAACTGCGACTGGCGCCTAGGCTGGGCCAGGGGAAGGAAGGGAGGGGAGAGGGCCTTGAGTGTGAGGTAGTACTTCCTGCTGTGTCTCTCTCAGGCATAGCTGCCACAGCCCAACAGCTGTGCTGTGTCAGCTCCTCCTCTGGCCTATGTTAAGGAAGGGGAAATAAATGCTTTGGAGACCTGTTTCTGTTGCCCATGATGATACCAGTCACTCAGTTGCAGATGTGGCCCACATCTTCCTTGTCACCTCCGGGGGTAATCTCTCATCCCCCATTGGTCAGGTCTAAGTGTTGTAAGAAAATAAATAAGAGCTGCCAGGTTGTGTGTGAGACCCACTGTGAAGAATCAAAGCCCTTCTCAAAAATTAAAAATAATTTGTATTTCTAGTCAGTTACACAGAGACTCCTTTGAGGATTAATCACCATTTTTTAAAGTAGAAAGAACATGATACTTTAATAAAATGAGTTAGTAATCTTTCTTCATTCAAGATTTATTTTCATTTTAAACAAACAAAAATTTTATTGTAAGAACTTACTAGAAACTGAAAAAGTTTCTGTTTCAAACAGTAACATTTCTTTGTTTTTAACTGTCTTTTGTTTTGGACACTTTAATTGAGCTAATGAATTAGCAAATACTTCTGATTATATCCTTCTCTGATGCTGGAAGTCAGATCACCTTGTATGTAGAAAAAATATGCCTTATGGTTTGTGAAATAACTGTATGCATAGAGTCCATTTGCCTGAGGTCTCCTCAGGGCTTTTTGTAGCTCTTTGAGAGTCTGCACTAACACGGTGGCATTAACCTGTCCACTTAATGAAATATGCTGTCTCAGTGGGGATGCTTCAGGGTAGTTCTTTCTATGGGATTGGTAGATCAAATCAGAGTTGGGACCAGGTGCATTTAATGGTGCGATGGGAGGTAGGACACAACTCTGGTTGAGTTCACTTTGTGATGGGGAAAGGCTCAGGAGGAGACAGAACTGAGAGAGCTGGGGAGAGAGCCTAGAGACTCATGGAGGGCAGATGTGTGGGCTGCAGAAAGTAGGGTGGAGAGGATCGATCTTAAAGCTAGAAGATATCTCACAAGAATTTTTTTTTAATTTCTGTTTTACTTAGTATTGGTATTTTTGTTAATAATGGAAGGCCAATATTAATCAAAAGCTGTTGCGTATTCATTAATTTGCTTCAAAATCATATTTTGAATGTCAGGAGTCTTCTGGGAAAATATGAAGGGGGTAGAAGGGCAGCAGTAGGGGCCTCACAAATTTAATAAGGTTCTTAGCCCTTGAAGAAAAGCCCAAAAGATGAGCTAAGTCCTATATGAGTAACTAGGATACTATAGAGGGTGAGAAATAAAGATACTAAGGCAGACTCATGGGAATACATCTGTCTTGGAGGAGGGGGCTATGAAAAGGAAAAGACTTCCTGAAGACTTGTTTCCCTCTGTTGGACCCAAGTGCTTCCCGTGTGACTCAGATAGAGGAGGCCTGGCATCAAATTAAGTGCATTTGATGTGTGTTTGATTTGACCCTTGAAGAAGGACTGGAGTTTTTAGTAGTTTGACACATAGGTCTGGGCAGCAGGGAGCATCCTGGGTAAAGTAATATGGACAGAAAAGGGAACATGTTTTCACAACCCCAAATTGAAACCCGTGGTGGGGCAGGGGAGGAAGAGACTGTTTTGCAGATAATTTTACTTCACTGTTGCTAATAGCATTGAATAGTGTGGTGTCCAGGAATATCATCTCCTGTTATCCCAACAACCCTGGGAAAAAGCACATTCTTACCTGTTTACAAAATGGGAGAACCAAGTCTCTAAAAAGGTGTTAAACAATTTGCTCAGGTTGTACAGAGTAAGTGGTGAATTCAAACTCAGGCAGAGCAGCCCTAGAGTTGAGACCAGTAAGCAGGGCAGTACACTGCCCTTGGTACTGAAACAAGGATATCCAGGTGCAGTGGGATAGAAGAGATGAGATTAGGACCATCTTGGAAAATCTGGCACCTGTGCTTGCTAAAACCTGGGATGTGTTCAGGAATGGGAAAGGAGTAGGGTTTAAGTCAGCATATGAGAAGTATGCAGTTGGGACAGTACAGTAGCCAACTAGTCACATGTGGCATTCAGCACTTTGAATATGTCTTGTCCCCACTGAGGTGCAGTCTACGTGTAAAGTAAATGCTGGATTTCAAAGATCAAGTATAAAAAAAGAATGTAAAATAGCTCAATAATTTTTATATTGATTACACATTGAAATGTTTCCAAAATTACATCTTAAATAAAATATATTTTTAAAGTTAATTTTACCTTTTTTTACTTTTTAAAATGTGTCTACTAGAAAGTTTTAAATTATGTATGGGGCTCACATATTTTTATTGGACAGTGCTGGTCTGAAATGTAAGATTAAGCAGTTTGGGATTTATAAAAAAGTAAGCTTTCTTTCCCAATTTTGTTTATGATGTTCCTTTTTTATATGTGGTTTTTAGGTTTCTGTAAGAGCCAGCTAAAGTTTTAGCTAATTAGTCAGATATAGGCCTTTACTATCAAATATTGTTGTCTCTGCACTGGAAGGTGGTCTCTGAGTCATGCCTCAGTGTTGGCTTTATTACACAGTATAAAAGAAAAGCATCCTGTGTCCATGCCATATTCAAGACAGTGAGTTTCCCATTCTATTGGTTGTTGATTCACTCTAATGACTGTTTCTTTTGCCGTGCAAAAGCTGTGGAGTTTGATTAGGTCCCATTTGTCTATTTTGGCTTTTGTTGCCAATGAACTTTTAAAGCTAAACTGTCAAACTTGTTTACTGAGGGCAAGGGTCTTGAGAAGATTTACATGCAGAGATTAGAAGTAACCTTTGTGGGGCCAGGTTTTTAAAGTTTCAACTCAGAATGACAGCTAACGTTGATTTAAGGTCTGGAAATACAATGATAGGAAGAAAGAGGCAGAAAGAGAAAGGTAGAAAGAGAAGGGAGGGAGGGAGGAAGGAAGGAAGGAAGGAAGGAAGGAAGATCTAAACCTCAGGATAGAAATGCTAATAGTTCATTGAGTCTTTAGGTTATGCTCCATATTTATTATCTAATCCTCTAATGATGCTCAATACTGAGACTCTCATTTTTCACACAACAATACAAATCTTTATTGAGCACACACCATGTGTGTTTTGGGCATTTTACTTATGGCCTTTTAATCTTGACAATGACCCTGCGAGATAAGTACTAATTTGAACTCCATTTCACAAATGAGAAATCTGAGTTACAAGATAGTTGAAAGAACTTGCTACAAAGCTGGGGTTTGAAACCTGGCAGAGAGCTGCCTGTGAGGAAACAAGCCCCAGAGATTAAATAGCGTGCCACAGGAAGACATCCATAAGAAGAGGGGTCAGGATTGGAATCCAGACCTTCCTGTTGTTCCAGCAGCACCCTCTGCCATATGCACACTGCCCAAACGCTGTGGCTTTGGGGTCCCTTTCTGCCTTACATCCCTACTCTTAATTCTCTTTGACTTCTTTTCTATTCTTTCTCTGTCTATCTTTCTTCCTTTCACATCTCGACTTTCTCTTTTCTCTTCCTGTTTCTAGACACTTTTCTATATTTATTACAGTAATATCCATTCTTCCATTTTCCTTCAACCTGAAAACCATGACAAGCAGCAACAGCAAACTACAGTGGTTAAGCCTACATGGGCCTGAGTTTGACCCCTGCTCCACCGTTCTTCAGCTGCGGGACTTTGAGCAAGGTACTTAATATTAAATCTCAGGTTCCCCATTTGCAAAGTAAAACACGAGGACAAACCTCATGAGGCTAATCTGAAGGTTAAAAGACATAGCCCCTGTAAATGGCCCGTTACAGTATCTGGCTCATAGCAAGAATGCTGTATCAGCACTCCTCCTCCTCCCGCTTCTCCTCCGTGTCATTGCCATCATCGTCATTATTAAATGTTATTCATTTAACATTTTTTTTGAGTATAAATGTCAAAATGCCTTTCCCATTAAAATTTTCCTTCTTCCTTTTAGATGGCACATTGCTCAAGGGAGGCAGCCTCTCTTTTTGAATGCCACAGATTAACAAAAGTTAAATAGTTGCTATTATAACCCAATCTCTGTCTCCAGTGTAAAGTTGGTGAAGTCTAAATTTAGAACAAATTGTTACGTTAAAGGTCAATTCCACAGTGAGGACAGGGATATATTATTGCTTTTTGCTTTAAAGTGGGGCATGAGCTGAAGAGGATGGATTTAAGAGGCACCCTGCTGCTGCAGTGCTCGGCCTTGTTAAGGGCACCAAGGCTGCAGCACCCAGCGAGGGTGGACCTCAAGAGGCCGAGTGATTTGTCCCTTGCCACTGCCTTTCAGTTACCCATTGCCTCTCAACCAGCTGTTGCCTTCTCTAAAACAGGCTGCCACTTGGACCTTTAGATAGGAATTGAGAAAATTGAAGGCCGCATGAATTCAACTTCTGAAAAAGCATTTCCACTCAGCCAAGGAGTGAATGAACAGAGTTTATGGAGATAACAGTAATTGCTCACAATAAAACTGTCTTAATCAGTAAAGGTAAATCTCATTTTCAAATAAATCAACACATTATGTTCTTAACTAGGTTTAATATAATCACAAGTTTAAATATTAAATTCCATTTATGTCTGTGTTAACAGACTTAAAGCAAACTCTGATTTCTAATTTCCCAGCCATGCTATACTTCTGATTTCTAAATTTCCTATCCTAAGCATACTGGAATTTGCGCAAATGTGAGGGACCTGTTTCCGTTTTCCCCTGTGTTCTGAGTATCTCCCTCTTAGTGCCATGCTTACACTGCCCTATTCCCTGCACCCTCTCTTTCCATTTCGTGACTGAAAAACAAAATAAGCAGATGTTCAGTTAGTTCACCGCTTGGAATATAGTTCACATATAATATTTAGTGAATGCTGCACCCTTCTACAGAGGATATTTAACCTCAGTAACTACGCAAATGGCGTGTATGTGTCCTTTACTTCAAATCCATGAAGAAAGTCATTCTGGTAAAATATCCGAACTGCCTGTAAAAAATTCCTCAGACTTGCTTTGAAGTCTCTGATGGAAAGGACAGGTGAACCCTGGAGGTTTTGTTGCTGTTGTTGCTTAAATAATACTGCTACCATTCCCCTGGAATATCTAATGGTATGTTGTGAATTCAGTGTTTATGTTCCCCATGACATTTTTGCAATACTACTGTTGAATAACAATAATTTTTGAGTTTTTACCAACTTGGCTTCAAAATACCGTCACAAATCACTCATGTCTTAGCCTGACTTATGCTTTTGGTATTTTCCATGAAAAGCTAGCTCATGTTGCCTTTAGCAAAATGATGATGATCACAAAAATTATTTTGATCAGAAAACTGATTTGCATGGGGTAAGGGCCTCCTGGTCAATTCAGAGGCCCATGAATTCAACTTCTGAAATGAAGGTTAGGTTAGGTTCGCCAATTCTGTATTAACAGTTAATTTGCCTGCTCTGAAAATCAGTCACATTTCTCTGATCAGCCTCCACTTTCTGGATAAAATAGATTAAAAAAAATCTAGAAATACTGATTCCAAGACAGTGCACCAAGATTGCTGCTTGTTCTTATTATAAAGAAATCTTCTGAGCTCAAGAGAGACAAGGTCTTCTAATCAGGATTCCCTCTTTTTTCTGCCAGGGATATCTCATGTCAGAAGGAGATATTTTGAGAGAATCATTCAACATATAGACCCAAGGACCTCTCTGGGGTGGGGAAGAAGGGTGAGGCTAGCAGACACAGAGCTACCGTATCTGTTTTTAATCTGTAGCTGCTACTGCTAATGAGTTGAACTGGGAAAGGGATCCTGCCTCAGGGTGGAGTCGTCCTGGCTGACTCCCATCTGACTGGCACACAGTTCATGACTGCATTTTACAGCACACCATCTGCATCTTTGAGCTCCCTAATGTGTGAGAATTTCACTGTGACCTTCCAGCTCTACTGAACACGTTATTTTAGCTCATATCTAGTACCCTGAGTCCTCTGTCTAACTCCTACACTGTATCCTGCTTCTCTGGAAACACGAGGTTCCAAACTGGACCAACCAGGCCTACTACAAACTCCTTGTATATTTGACCCTACTAATTTAGAATTTCCATCTCTCAGAAAGCAAATGGTTTCAAGGCTGACTCATCAGGTAAATTATGTAGCAGTTAAAGTTGATCTCTGAGTTGCAGATAAGTCTCTTGAGGCCTTTCCAAAAAAAGAAAAATGTGGCAGAATGTTGAAAATGCAGCTTGTGCTCAAGAAATACATAATAAATGCACATCAACAATAATAATTTCAAATCCCCAACAGAATGAAAAGATCCCTTTTAATGTTCACCTGGAAAAGTCTTTTAAAGTAATATAAGAGCCTGAGCACACTCCACAAAAAACTCAGTGGTGTGTAGCTGGGGGAACAGAAATTCTCATAGGCTCCCATATTTTGGTACTAGAAAAAAGAAAAAATATATATGTGTGTGTGTGTGTGTGTGTGTGTGTGTGTGTGTTATTGAGAAGCAGGAAGATAGAATTTGCTAGAGTTTATTCTTTCCCCAAATAGATGTGTAGAGAAGTAACTGAGCTACTTAGAACTAATCCAATATTGTTTGTTCTGGCTTCTTGAAGTCTGTATAATTTGCAATCCACATACAACAGAAGGAGGAAACTCAGCATTATTGCAGGATTTCTGTTTGTTGGGAAAGAGAAATGGGAGACAGAGGAGCAGCCACTCTGAATAGGTGAATGGAGGTTTAGGCCATTTTAAAATTTGTGAATGAAGCTTAGAGAATTTTGTTAAATCTAAGCCATGACTTTGGTATCAAACAACCAATAAATAACAGTGCCTCCCTTTGCCATCTTTCCTGCTGACCCTGGCTTTTGCCTCATCCAGCCCTGAAGTTCTTCCATTGCCTCCTAGTCTTGTGAGTCGTTAGTCTTTCCAACCCACTCAGGTCCCTTGCTGATGATCAAGCGTGTAGCTTAGGGAAATTGCTGACCACTCTGACGTTCTAGATTTCTGAAACAGAGATAATATAACATCTACATCAGAGAGACTGTGAGAATCACTTTATCCCATGGAGTAAAGGACACTGTGGTGCCTTACATAAGCACCTTTGAACCCTACATCTCTTTGGTCTGTGGTTGCTGCTAATCATAGGGAAAAACTCCCTCTGTTTTCTCTGCTCCTGTTTGCATTGTCTACATTTAGGAAGATCAACACTGCTTCTTCCCAAACTTCTCCACAGGACTTCCTTTAATAGCAAAATAGATCTGAACAGATGCCCATTGCTTTCCAGAGTTGGTTGTGGTTATCATTCAGAATAGTTTACTGGGCCATTCTTGGTGGCTTACGCCTACAAGCCCAACACTTTGAGAGGCTGAGGTGGGAGAATCGCTTGAGCCCAGGAGTCCAAGACCAGCCTGGGCAACTGTATCAGTCTGTTCTCACGCTGCTCATAAAGACATACCTGAGACTAGGCAATTTATCAAGGAAAGAGGTTTAATAGACTCACAGTTCCACACGGCTGGAGGCCTCAGAATCATGGTGGAAGGTAAATGAAGAGCAAAGTCACATCTTACATAGTGGCAGGCAAAAGAGCTTATGCAGGGAACTCTCATTTATAAAACCATCAGATCTGGTGAGACTTATTCACTGCCATGAGAACAGTAAGGGGCAGATGGCCCTCATGATTCACTTATCTCCACCTGGCCCCACCCTTGACACTTGGGCGTCAGGATAGCAGATCAACACTTAACCCCACCTTTTCCGTTTCTCTATTAATTCCGTGAATGTACCCCTCCCCTCCTCTGTTACAATTTAACCTTCCTTGAGCCCTCCTGACTCATCTGAACTTGGGTCTCTGCCCCCTTTTTTCTTTGTATTTTTAGTTTCTTCTCAGAATTGAACCCTTCTTTGTACCCAGTACCTCCTGTAACCTAGCTAAGCTTACCCAAATACTCAACCTGCTAGCCAAGGGTTTTGTCTTTTGCTTCTTAGTATTTCTCGATTTCCACTGAGACTTCAAGTGTGTACACAATCGATTATGAAAAGAATGCACCACCCACGGAGAGCAGGCAACTTCAGCTCTAAACTCAGTAACTGCTTTTCAATTTGCACCATCAAAACAACACCCAAAAAGCTTTAACCATAAAGCTTTAACTGATAGGTTCAAGTAGGGACAAAGTTCCACTTGTCTCAAATGTCTTTATTAGGAAGTTTGAGGCAACAGCAGATCTTCACATAATCGTTATTGAAGAAAAATGTTCAATCTTTAATTTCTGCATTCCAATAAATCATAGTCAAAATTGGAAAACTGATGTTCTGTGTTCTTAAACCACTATCCACAAAGAACAAAGTAGCATCTTGCAACAAGTCATTTTAAATAAGGCTGGAAGGCATCTTTGTGTTTCCTTTTTCAGAGTGCATTCATCAGTAAGATACTAGCCTAAGATAAACTAGCACCATGGAGCCCTGAAATCACCATGAGTAAGTGGAAGGTGGCTTTGAGGTGCTTTTGGCTAAGTACCAAGTAGGATTCAGAAATCTGAGCAGCAGCAGAACTGGGTCAAAGCCTAAGAACCTCTCTAAAATATTCACTTGCTGATCTGCTATTATTAACTACACTCTCTTGAGAATGAAATTTGAAAAGGAAAGTAGCTGAATCCAAAGGTCTTTTGTGAAGTCTAATTGGAATAGAGATTTTGAATATAAATTCCTAAAAGACACAGGAAGTTATGATGGGGGGTACTGGGGAAGCAGGGGTAATATTCTGATTTACATAATAGAAACCACAGAGACTGTTAATTAGTATGCACATTTATCTGACATTCTTTGATAACCTTTCATCTGCTTTACTTTTGTAAAGTGCTATTCAGCATTTTCCCAGACTTACAATTTGACCCAGATACTAGAAATAAGCAAATACAGACCTGGTATACAGAAGAGAGTAATAGGAAATGCACACAACTAGGTAATTGTGTGGTCTGCAGCCTGAGCCTCAACACTAAAAGGTCAGTGAGTTATACTCGAGGACACTCAAGAACTCCCCCTTGCCATTTCTTGCAAACATAGGACACCCACTATATTATGCCAACTGAAGAAAGAATATTAAAAGACAAAGTTTGTGACCCACATTAACCTACACATTTGCTCAAAACAAGGGTTTTGTATTATTTTAAGGTCCATTACTGGGCTTCCAGTGATAATTATTCAGCCCCTCATTAGTAAAACTGAGTGAAATGCTGTGAAGGATTTATTTTCTGAAATCGCCTTGATATAAAAGAAAAAGATGGTAACATTTCAGTTAGCTTGGACTCATTTAAAGTTCAAAATATGTGTGTATTGGTTTCCTATGGCTGCTCTGACTGAGGCAGGAATAATACAGGGTGGTCACAGGAGAAAATAAAATTCCAGGCAGCGGTTTCATATGACTAAGCAAAAGGAAACTGTTGAAATAGCTGCATAAGCTAGGGGCTGATAAGACCCTGAAGAAAAAAGGTGTGGGCCACGCTGGCTAGATTGGACCCAACATGGTGCTGGATTTGACCTAGGTTTCACCTAGGACTTCATTACATGCTCATTAACATGCTAAACCACACACCTCATCAGGGCCGTGACAGTTCTGGAAACACCCATATTTGGTAAAACATGGGTGGCACTACAGTTCCGAGAAATCTTCACCTTTTTCCAGAAATCTTCATGAATATTCTACCCATTGCTTAAAGAAACCCATAAAAGCAGAAACCCCAAACCCTCTGGCACAACTCACTCTCATGAGTACACCAGCACTCCCCTCTCTTGAGTGTGTACTCTTTACAATAGATCTCTATACTTTCACTATTTTCTGACACATCATTGAATTCTTTCTTGCAATGGTGTCAAGAGTCTGGACACCAGCTGGGGTCGAGGAGATCCCACTGGTGTTTGGGGGCCTCCTCCAGTCCACTGGCATCATTACAAATTAACACAAATGTGGTGCTTAATGCACATTTATGCTCTTACAATTGCAAATGTTAGAAGTCTGAAATTAGTTTCACTAGGTTAAAGTCAAAGTGTTGACAGGTTACCCTCCCTCTGGAGGCCCTTGGGGAGAATCCCTTTCCTTGCCTTTTCCAGTTTCCAGAGCTGCATTCCTTGGCTTATGGTCTGTTCTTTCATCTTCAGATACAGTAGCATAGCCTCCTGAAATCACTCTCTGCTTCTATCACATGGCCTTCTCCTCTGCAGTCACAGCTCCCTCTGCCTTCTCTTGTAAGGACACTTGTAATTACATTTAATATCCACCCAGATAATTCAGGATAATCTTTCTCATCCTCGAATCCTTAATCACATCTGCAAAGTCCCTTTTCCATATAAGGTAACATTCACAAGTTGTTGGGATGAAGACATCGACATAATTAGCTATTATTTGGGCTACCAAAATGAGTGTCCATATGATTGTTTGATTTAAATCCTATAATATGAGCCAAAAGAAAAAAGGCACAGTGTGGTGGTTAGATCCTTATTCTCAGCGATGCTAAGACCCATCTTGTCATTGTCCATTTTGCAAGCCTGTAACTATTGAAGTTTCTACACAAAACAAGTTCAGACCCAAATCTCTGTGACTCCAGATCCACGGCTTTGTAAAGGGGCAGGCCAGCTAGGTCATGCTGAGGAAAACGAAAACAAAGACAATCATCCTGGGATGGTGATCAGAAATCAGGAGGCATATTTGCAATGCATTTCGAGTGGGCATAATTATCTACCCTCTCATGAAATCCTTTGAACCCAGAGCTAAGCTGTAGACAATAGTACTATGGAGAGAAAAAATATAATATTAATGAAATGATAAGGATACCTGGAAGGAGTGGAAAGACATTTTGCAGAAAACCTGTAAATACTCTCCTAAAGGAAGTAGGCCAGATGATAGTGAATCTTGAGATTTCTGAACTGGTCAATGACTGTGATTGCGTTAGTACTATAAATGGCAATAATTATTCCCTGAACAGACTGAATAAGAACGTTTTAGATACTAATAGACCTAAGCCTGAATTCCGGCTCTGACACTCACCAGCTGGGTTACCTTAGGCGAGTTACTTAACTTTTCTGAGCCTTAGATTTCTTACCTTATAGCAAGACGAAATAAAATTTATTTCTTAGGATTATTGTAAGGTAACAGGAGATCATGTATTATCTGAGTGCCTGGAATACACAGCTGTTCATGTAGCCCTAAGTATAAGGGCAGTGGTAGCTGAAGGAGGAGTGTGATGTGGAGCTAATGAAACAATTTAAGGACATCCAGCTATAGGCAGTGATTATAAACCTCTGCCTCCATTGCCACACTGCCAGACATATTGGTTGTCATGCCCTGGTTTACTGCTGTGTATGGCACAATGGTCACCTCAAGAGTTATGAAGGTTCAAGTGTAGCAAGGTCCCATGCTATCTTCCCTGCACATGTAGGTCTGTGGCATCAGTGCCAATGCTCTCTATTTCTGGACTTCTTGTGTCTCTGGCTTAATGGGCTTTAGTGTAGGGGTGCAAGCCACGGTTTGTAGTAATAGATTGAAGACCTCATTAATACTCAGTATTGACTCACTGACTTGCCTTATACTGACCTCAAGATGCCTGCTTATTTGCAGTCTACTGCCACAGTCACCATTGAGATGTCCTGCTAAGGAGTTTGCCACCATTAGCCCTCTTCTTCTGACTGCTTCTTGTTTGTTCTTCCTATAGGCCTTGGGCATGCATCAGCCCTACTCATTTGAATAATCGCATAAAAAGATGGGCCTTTTATGGGCATCATGAACTAATCAAAGAAAGTAATACTGTTAGTAAACTGACTAAACACCATATGCAGAACATCTTTGGGCCTTTGCTGCTTTTTACTGATGGTTGCACAAGCATTTTCCTGGACCTAAAAAGCATGATTCCCTCCCCACTCCCTTTTTCCTAATCAATAGCTGTTCAGCACTCAAGATCCAAACACTGTTCTCTAGCTACCAATTCTAATTTCTCTGGGATAATGGCAGATCATGATTAACTTCTAGGGAACATGTACTATCATTTATTTGTTTAAATATTGCAATTACTTTTTCTTTCATTTCCAAAAGGTTTTAAAACTGCTTATGAATTAAGTCAAAAAGAGACAAAGGAGGAAACAGAGTCAGTGTTCAGGTACGAGCTTGATGGATTATAGCTTTGGGGCAATACACGTGCCTCTAAGCTTTCTGGATGCCTAGAGTAAAAAGGGAAACCCATTAAGGCATTTTAAAAAGCAAAGCATACATATTAGCATATGAAACTATTCTTGCAACTAAACTCAAGTAGAAATTTATTACAATGGTCTTTAGCATGTAGGTATATTAACAATAGCTTTGCAAAGCAAAGTCTTATTTAAAAATAACATTTTCATACTACGTTTTAAAGGCATAGAGAAATTAATTCTAAATCAATGAAGGTTTTTCTTTGAAGGACCATATATGAGTCTGCCAGAACAGCCATAATAAACTAGATTGCTTAAACAACAGAAATTTATTGTTAGAAATCCAAGATTAAGGTGTCAGCAGGATTGGTTTCTTCTGAAGGTTATAAGAATCTGTTCCACATTGCCCTCCGAGTTGCTGGTGGTTTGCTGGCAATCTGGGGTTCCTTGGCTTGTAGATGCGTCACTCTGAACTCTGCCTTCATGCTCACATGGCATTCTCCTTGTATGTATGTCCCTGTGTCCAAATGTCCCCTTTTAATGACTCTAGTCATATTAGTTTAGGAGCCCACCTTACTCCAGTATGACATCATATTTACTTAACTAATCACCTCTGTAATGACCCTATTTCCAAATAAGACCACATCCTGAGGTACTGGCAGTTAGGACTTCATTGTATGAATTCGGGCGGGGCAGGGGGAGCTCAGTTCAACCCCTAACAGATTCAGATGAGGTAAGATAAATATTTTAGTTGCAAATGAGCTGTTCCAATACAGACACAGACACAGAGCTGCAGCACTTAGTTAAATAGACTACAGCACTGTGCAATGATTTAAGCAAACTTCAGACAAGTCCTAGGTCATCGTTAATTCCCGACTGAGCTCTCTACCATCT
Organism: Cheracebus regulus; assembly: GCA_963574635.1. NCBI lineage: Eukaryota > Metazoa > Chordata > Mammalia > Primates > Pitheciidae > Cheracebus > Cheracebus regulus. The sequence continues at coordinate 19,018 of CAUYQU010024416.1, read as the reverse complement.
ATTTGTGTGCAGAAGTCTTTGCTGTTGGGAGCTTAAGAATGAGATTCTAACTACAAGCGACACTCTGAATTATTTTTCCAGGAGTGACGATTAAGTGGATTTACCCATACTCACTTCATTAAAACTGCACCTCAATACTCCAAGACTATTCCAAGCTTCTCTAACTTACTGGATCTTACCAGATGTCCTAAAAACATGCCACTAGAATAAATGAAAGAATAGGAATATGTCTGTGTGCAGCAACTACCATTAGCAGGGAAGGAAGCTTCATTTCATGATCCACTGACATTAGCTTCATATAAAAGATAGGCTTATTATTATAGGGAAAGAAAGATATACAGTCCCTCTATGGATTCTAGCATTTGAAGAAGGCCACATATTTCCTCTCCAAATGTGAGAATTAAAAAACAAAAACAAAAAGCAAACAAAAACACTCCTGATGCCTGATGTCTGACTTCTGAGACATTTCTAAAACTAGGATACAGGTACCAGGTAATAAATAACAACCAGGTAATAAGCAAATAACCAGGTAATGGCTAGAAAGCAGATTTTTTATCTTATTTGATCTTTCCAAATAAGATCACATTGTGAGGTACTGGGAGTTCAACATATGAATTTGGGTGAGGCAGTGGTGGGGCACATTCAACCCCTAACAAACTCAGCTATGATAAATATTTTAATCGCAAATGAAATTTAAAAAAAATCCTCATGATGAAGTATTTAATGTCCTGTGAAACACTGTATTGTAGTGATTAAAACCAAGGTTGATGCCAGGTTTTATCATTATTATTTTCCCACTGCTGTAACTGTCATAGTCATAACAAACATCATATCAACATAACCTTCTATTTTCTAGTTAAAAAGATCTGTCTTTTAAAGAATCTGTTCAGAGGAAGCCAAATATTCTCTCTGCTCCTCTGTAGCTGTATGACTAGTTGAATCTTCAGCCTCTGAATTTAAATAGCCCTGGACTGCATCCTGTCCCTACCATTGGCTAGTTCTGTTACCTTGTACAATTTTAAGTTTCTTAGCTGTAAAATTGGTATAAATAATCAAATATCCTATCTGATTTTAGCACAGTTCCAGGTAGATATGAAATCCAATATTTTCCAGGAAGAATTATTTTAAGTTCACTTTTTCTGAAGTAAAGAAAAACCCTGTAATTTAATGCTAATTGATAAAGTGGCTGTGTTCCACATTTTATTGATAGAGAAATATAGGGGGTAGATGTTCATTTCAAAATTATTAATTAAAACCTTTTATGGGACATTTCTAATATCACTCAAACTCAGGGCATCTGAAGCATTCTTCTTAACACTAATAACAAGGAAAAACTGATGCTAAGAAACCAAATCTTTAGAGAATTCTTTTTAACAAGGGAATATGCCAGTCTGACTCATTATGGTAATATCTTACTCTTCAACCAAATGAACAGTAAACAACTCATAGAAATACTAAATGAGAAAATTACACAGATATTAGAATGATAGGAAAAAAAGTAAATGTTTTATGTATTTATACATAGGGCAGTTTATTACAATAAAGCAACATTTTCCCTGAGGTTCTAGAGATGTAATACCCTGACAATGTATCTCTATAAGGATTTAAGATATAAGCATGAAACAAAGATAGATTTGGTTAGGAAACTCTATGCAGCACAGTTTTTATTTAAAATAAAGCATTTTAGTGGCTCACACCTGTAATCCCAGCACTTTGGGAGGCCAGAGCGGGTGGATTGCTTAAGCCCAGGAGTCCAAGACCAGCCTGGGCAACATGGTAAAACCCTGTATCTACAAAAATTACAAAAAAATAGCACAAGGCATGGTGGTGTGAGCCTATAGTCCCAGTTACTATGGGAGGTTGAGGTTGGAAGATCACCTGAGCCCAGGAAGTCGAGGCTGCAGTGAGCCATGATTGTGCCACTGCAGTCCAGCCTGGGCAACAGAGTGAGACTGTGCCTCAATAATAATAATAAAATAAAGCATTTTAATGTGATATTTATTCCCTTCTCTTATAGTCATTTGTCTGGACAGAGGCTTTGGACCCAGGCCTAATTTGGGTTGACAGTTTGCACTGTTAAACCTTGACATGTGGGTCTGAAAATAGTGATGAACACAGTATACAGAATATTGACTTTTCCTTATTTGAGTGGAATCTTCTGAGTTTCACAAAAAGGGTAATTTATTTACTTCATTCTGATTACAATTTTGAAGTCATATGTTCTTTTATTCAAAGTCCAAATTATTAAAGGTTGACAGGAGCCAGAACAAAAGAGAATCCTGAAGTTTATCCTTAATGAGACATTCTTTTATCGTAGAAAATTCCTCAACTTGAAATATTTAAACTTAATCTGTTTTTCATGTCTCTGATCCAACACTTTGTTGCACGGAGATAGCTTTAAATCAATAGGTTAGTCCTATGGATCTGGTGAAGAATTGAAGAAAAAAGTGATAGGGCAACGATAGAGTAGGCTAAGAACAGAAAAGAAGAGGAAAAATGAGATATTTAGAAATAAGGATGATGACAAGATCTCAAAAAACTTTTGAAGCGTTCAGGATATAATTAACTAAAAACGTAAATGTATATGGGTCAAGACTGTGTTCTTCTACTCAAAAGATTTGAAGTTCAAAACTTTTGAAAGAAAATGAATTCTGTTGGCTCAATTTATTTCAAAGTATGTTCCCCAGCCAGCAATAGGATATCCACTGGAACTCCTTGAAAAAAAAGTACAGACCACTTTAGATAAGCACAATCCATTAATATGCCATCCTCTTTCATCCTACACCCTCTCACTGAGGAAGAGGTATTTGATATGGGAAAAATAATATTCAAGGAGTTTTGGAGCCTCACAGTTTAAAAGAATTGTATGGAAATGTTTTTAAAAATTTTATGGACTCTAAAACTCACCAAAAATTATCGAATCCTTATCAGCATTAAGTAGTTATACCACAATGACAGTGTTGAGATCTCATTGAACTTAGTTTGTTAAAACTGTAAGAATTTTCTTTTAGAATTATATTGCAATTGATCAAAATATAGGAAACAATTGCTCAGCATAAAGTCAATGGGTAGCAAAAATAAATGAAATACATTGAAAGAATTTAATGAAATCTTTCATTGGCCATGGCAGAAAAGCAATCATCAGACTTGCTTGGTGAAACATTCTGGTTGATCCATGTAATGTTAACATCGGATACAGGTGCACACCTATGCAATCAAGCAAAGGCAAGGCAGAATATTTCATATCTCATTTTAAAATAAGCTGGATCTTAGGGGAGGCAGCAGTGTGGATTCCAATGCACACTGGTGGAAGCATCAGGGTTCTGCATTTAGACCTTTGACCATTTAAGGGTTAGTTATACAAATTTGGACAGCTCACTTAACCTCATTAAACCTCAGTTGCTTCATTGGCAAAGTAAGAACAAAACTAGAGCCTCCTTTTTCAACTCACCGGATTTCTATGAGGATTAAATGACCTCAAGTAAAGAGTAATAAAAACTATACGTCTCTGTAAAATTTTAGTGGTTACTACTGCTAAAATATTTGTTAGAATTCACTTTCAAAAAAGCTTTGGTATTTTTCACCTTCCGTGTAATCCCATTGTTTTGTATAAAACATGAATTTAACTGATTCAAGTTGGTGGACAATTAACTTTTTAAAATTCTACTTTAATAAAATGCTGAATCACAGTGCAAATATTTCAAACCAGTGCCCCATAATACAATCAGTCCTAACAGAATACGTATTTCCATTTTCTTCAGCGCTTTAAATTGAGTGCTGCTGTCCCTTTGAGAATGCAATGCTAACATCCTAATTTATTTTCAATTAGTGGTTAATCTGTTTTAAAAGGTATGTTATCAACACTTTCTAGTCCTGAGAGTTTCCCGGATCAGACAAGAGTATTGGGAACCCAACTCATTTTCCTTTTCTGAAACATTAATAGGTCACACAAAATCACAGCCTACTGAGTAGACTTTCAGAGACACACAAGGTTGCCAAAACCTCAGCATCTTTCTGTGGCAGTTCACTGGCTGATAATTTTCTCCTTAACCTTCTATAGGACAGATAACAAAAGTCATCTGCTTAGAAACAGTATGTGAGATAAGATAGTCCTGCGAAAGATACTATAAATAACTTTCCTATATTACAGCCATATCCAAGTAATAACATTTGTTGTAAAAAGAAAAAAAAAAAACCTCACCAGAAATCCTCATTATAAAAAAAATCTAGAAACAAACTCTAAAACTTTTTCAAATAACACTGTAAAAATCTCAGAGTATTAGTGAAACAATATATTCCTGAATCAGGAAATTCACTACAGTAAAATGTCAAATTGATTCAAAACTTTAGCTAGAGAGTAAATACTCCAGTATATTTAAGAAATTTTTTTAAAGAATAATAAAACATCAGCTCTCCTCCTGGATTTAAAAATGTAAAATAATGCTATAGACATTTAAAAATCTGGCCATGGTACTAGAATAGATAAATATATCAATGGAACAGAATAGAGAGGCCAAAAATAAACTGAGATGTGTATGGAAAGTCATCTATAACATAGGAGTCATCTATAATAACAAAGGTGAATTTCAAGGAAATGTTTGGACAACTGGGTCATATGGAGAAAAAATCCAACCATTAAAAAAATAAATTTCATATGTATAAAGTATCTAAATTTAATATATATGTGTACATATAAACACGCATATGACTATACCAGAAAATATAGATGAATACTTGTATAATCTTGAAGAGAAAATAGACTTTTCAAGTATGACCTAGAACTTGGAAGCCACATAGAAAATTGGTTTGCTGATTTTATTACATGCAATAATGTAAATTTCCATGTAGTAAAAGGCAGTTCAGAGGTGAACTACATGAATCACAGCTAAAAGTTGACACAAAAAAATTGAGCTCTTCCTACAACTAAAGAATGAAAGCCAAAAACCTAATAGAAAAATGAGCAAAAGATATCAGCAAACAATTTGTTGAAGAATACCAATGACCAATTGACACTGTTTGTTAAAATTGTTGTATTGAGTTTTGAGGATGTAAATATGTATTTTTTTCCTCTATAAAAATTGTTCTAGAAGTTTTAAAATATATATATTTTGAAGTTTGACTATTAAAAATCAGGAAGTGTTCTATCAAAAAAAAAGAACTGATAAGAATTTGCTTGTGTATAGTCTTTTTCTCTCATTTTTCACAAATAAGTATTCTATTTATATACTATTGCTTTTTTCACTTAATTTTAAAGACATATGCACTCAATTTCAGATTAAAACGAAGTGAGAAACAGAATATATGTTAGGATATTAATAGTGGCTGTCTCTGGACAGTTGGATTATGGGTGATTATATTATTTTTGCTTACCTCCATTTTCTAGATTTCTTATATTTTGCAATAAAAAAGATTTTAAGAGTGTAACTTTTAAAAATGAATTAGTTCAACTAGTCTTTAAAAAATTACTCATGAGATCACTCTTCAAACAAACCGGATAACTAACTCAAGATATTTGTGAAAAGATGAACTCACTAATATGTAAATGCAACATGATTCACATATATATGGTCCTCCAATCAATCATTTGTATATTTCATTGGAATAAATTATTGACATTTACTATAATAATTCTAACAATATAAGCCTAAGAATGTTTACTTCATCATGTAAAAACCATTTAAAGGCAAGTGGTGTTATCTTTAAGTCACAATTTCACAGTTAAGGCCCAGCACAGTGACTTGGGCCTGTAATTCCAGCACTTTGGGTGGCCGAGGTGGGTAGATCACCTGAGGTCAGGAGTTCTAAACCAGCCTGGGCAACATGGTGAAAACTGGTCTCTACTAAAAATACAAAAATTAACCAAGGATAATGGCACTTGCTATCCTAGCTATTTGGGAGGCTGACGCAGGAGAATTGCTTGAACCCGGTAGGCGGAGGTTGCAATGAGCTGAGATTTTGCCAATGCACTTGAGCCTAGGTTACAGAGTGAGACTCTCTCTCAACAACCACAACATCAAAAGAATTTCACAGTTAAATTTACAGCTAATTAAAAGAGTTTTTCCTACTTATTAAAGTCTTTTAAAGAAAGCTTTGAACACTAAGAAATTGACAAACAATTTAAGGCACAATCTCGCGAAGACATTAAAGCCAACAATAGCCCTAGAAACAAAAGAAAATTATTGTAAAAAGAAATCTTGACGATGGTGCCTATTTTTAAACCAACTGTCTGTTTTGTTTAAGTTAGCACTGGGGAAAGAGGGGCAGAGCAATCTGTAATTCATAGCCACAAAAGAAATATTAAACACAACAAAAATTTAAATAAAATACTTTTCAAACCAACTAACAGGAATAAAACAGATCTAAATTCATGATCCAGAAAAATGGCTGAAGAGTGGCTATAATATACAATCTCTTGCAATTAAATAAGTCAGTCATATTTGAATTAGGACATAAACAAACAGAATTTCAAGTAATTCAGCAATGTTTTTGCCTTCATAGTCAAATACAATTCTGCTGACAGTTTAATTGCTAGCAACCTTGCCCTGGAGTTAAGTGAATATAAAGATTGAGAAAATGCATTTTCTTGTTTAGGAAAAAATAGATTTGAAATTCTAGAGATAAAAACCTAGTGCTTTTCCAAATTAGAGAAAATTTGTATTAAAAGACTAAGTGTAGCTCAAGGGCCAAATATCCTGTAAAATCCTGTCTCGTCTAAAATCCACCTGGCCATCTCTTCTCACGCTCCAAGTGCTTTCTCTTGCTTGTCCTCTGCTCAGCAGCACTTCTCAGCGGCTGCTGGGTCAGCACATGTTTTGCTGACACTACTTAAAGCACCAAGATTAATTTTCTATAATGTGTAGGTAGATGGAGAAAAACCAGAGGATTCACAGGACTAGTCTGTCATTCTAACAGAAAAGACAGAAGAGAGGAAAAGAAGGGAAAAAGAAAAGGGAAGGAAGAATGAAGAAATTGAGACCAGAGTTAAAAAGAAATTATTCAGGCAGATTAGGGTAAGGAAGTCTTTGGTAAGGTTTCCCTTTTAAGGAAAAGCAGCCCCCAAATTATTTCTTTTCTCACAAAGAGCAGCCTGTAAAATCGAGCTGCAGACAAAGATAAGCTGGAAGCTAGCACAGGTGAATGCTGGCAGTTGTGTCAATAGGAAAGGGGCCACCTGGAGACTAGGCATATGCAGAATGGCAGCTCCATCTTCCCTTTTCCTTGCCAACCACGTGTGGAGAACGGAGCAGACAGCATGGTTGCAGGTCAGGCAAAGACTCTATTTACATAATGATTAGGGTGGGGCTGCCAGCTTCCCTGTGTGCTGTGTAAGTGTCACACCTGGTCCAACCAATCTTTGGGCCCCGTGTAACTCAGACACAGTCTCCTCAAATCTATCTATAAAATCTTTGCACTCTGCCACCAGCAAGAAGACCCACTCGGGTGCCCCTCTCTCTCCCAGGAGAGAGGGCTATTTTCCTTTCTCTTTCTTTTGCCTATTAAACCTCCACTCCTCAACTCACTTCTTGGTGTATCCACCTACTTGATTTCCTTGGTGTGAGAGGACAAACCTCCAGTATTTACCCCAGACAAATGGGACCGCTTCAAATATCACTGATTTAAGTGAAAATATCAAAGCACCTAATTAACAGTCTACAAAGCTTAAACCAGGTGATGAGGGAGTGTGCGGTATCATGTAAGGACCAGAGAAGTTCCCACAATCCCTGAGTAGGTAGGCTTCAGTCATGCACCATTATTTCTCCACCTAGATGTGGGTCCAGGGAATTGAGTCCAGACAGGCCCATCTGCAAAAATGTGAGGTATTAGAAATGTAGGGCTGGAAGACAGACATCTGAACATGCAATGTGATAAATGTTAAAGGAGAGGAGATTACAGGATGCCATGGAACACTTAGCAGCGACAGCTCATTTAAACTTGGGGGAAGGAAAATATTTTAGCTGAGACTGAAAGCTTGGGAAGGAGTTAGACAGGCAGAGGAGGGAAGGAAGGATGTTTTCTCTGAGAAAAAGGAAATAAAATCTGCAAATACCCAAAGGCAAGAAATGTGTTAAAGAAGTGAAATTAGTCTTGGAGGAGAGTACTGGAGACCAACCAGGTAGGACAGGACCATAGGGATACTGGAAGGTCTTGTAGGTCCTATCAGGGACAATGGGAACCATAGAAAGTGTAAGCAAATAACGGATAAATGAAAATCACTTAATGACTAGCACTATATATAATTTTACTCTTAAGCTAGAAGTAATTAAGAAAATTTAGACTAGAGGATGATCAAGAGTTTTGCAAGGCCCCAAGGCCATTGTTATGGCTTTTAGTCATCATTATACTTTACTGGAGATGAACCCAGCACGTCCTACAAATGACCTTTTAGCTTTACACCTGATATATGTGGTTTAGCTGTTTCTTACGGAAATCTCTTTTTAAAAGTTCTGGTTATTCGGACACTGGTTGGTTGGATCACAAACAAATAAATGATTGCTATATTTTAGAAATGTTAGAAGTTTAACTTTCAAATTTATAAGAATCCCTAATATTTTCTAATTCCGAAGGTCTATAAGCTAGTGCACTCCAGACCATTTTCGATGACGCATTTCATCAACAAAACGTTTTTGAACTGTATCTGATACACATATCATAATAATAGTATATAATTTCAAATATAAATTATGTATTACTATTATGCACATTATAAAAGATTTATGTATATTTAAAAATATATACAAAAATAGGAATTAATAATGAGCTAAAAAAAGAAAAAAACAGAAATTGAATTTCTAATATTGGAAAAATAACCTTCCCAAGAGGCTTTCTTGTGAACCCAGTCTGGAAACCACACGAAACATTTTAATAAGTGATTCCTGATTTTTTTTTTCATACAGACAATAAGTTCTACATATAGGATATTTTATTTCTGATTTGAAGAAATACTGTGCATGGAGCTTCCGAATTCTTAATTTGCAGGCACACCTTAACAGGTACTTAATCAATGTTCTTACTATTTTCATTACAAAAAAACTTTACAGCCACAGGAATCACTGAAATCACCATTTACTCTTGAATGAATTCAGTGTGTTATGTTACCACATCCTGGACAAGGAATTTCAAACATTTACAGTTGTATGGACTTCTTGAAGCTTTATGTTTCTTACTGCAAGGAACAGAGAAGAACAGATAGATTTAGTATTTAAAAATTAACCCTAAAGTTCTCAATAAAAGAAAAATAAAGAGGATAAGAAGAAAAAAAAGTGTAGTAAAAAGGACCATCATTTAAACCTCTCCATAAGCTTCCTAAATAAAAGGAATAGTTCAATATTATCTTTTCTTTATTGAGTAACTGCCTTAAACATACCATGAATACCCTGCTGTAGTGGCCATACCATGGTCCAAGTCTGCCTGGTTTTGATCCAGCTCTGCCACTTATCGTGTGACGTTAGGCAATTTACCTAACCTAACTCTTTGATTATTTATTTATAAAATGCATTATAGCAGCACCTACCTCCTAGGATTGCTGCATGTATTAATTTAAATAATATATGTGAGGGGCTTAGCACAGTATCTGGGCTATTGTAAGCATGCAATAAACCAGCATAACTGTTCAAAGAAGTAAAAGGATATGTGAAATATCACCTTTTCTGATAAAGAGCCCAGGGTTAATGTAAATTATAAACACTTTTTTGCTCTTGTTCTTACAGAATTTTTGTCTCCCTTAGTGATCACAGTGTCCTTCCAAATGTCTGTCTGAAACAATGCCATTTCTTTTAAATTAAAAGGTACAGATAGGGGGCTGTCAAACTTGCTCTGCAAATCAGCAAAGTCCTGAGGGCCAAGGGTATGGATGAAATAAAAATAATTTAGTTACAAATACAGTGGTTTCTAGCGTCAGTCTTAGCTTATGCCAGGCAGAGTGCCCAAGGTTGAACAAGCCTTGAGAGTGGATGAGCAAATGAGGTGGAAACTTCAGTTCCCAAATATGGGAGGCAGCAGTTACAATTTAGGTATTAGGAGACAAAGGAGAAGGTTTGAAGGAGGAAGCAGCTGGAAAAGTGCAACATACAAGTTCACGTACTTCTTTCCTAAATCTAGTGTTTGCCTGAATTTACCTGTACATACACTGTGCTACTTATTCTCACAAGCTGTCTTTATCCTCATATTTTACAAATGAATCAACCAAGGATTGCAGACAATAAACTGCTTAATCAAGATTATATAAAGAAAACAAAAATTGCAATCAGAAGTGGCATTTGTTGGTTGTAGTAACAGTTGTCGTAATCTGTGCTATGGACATCAGATAGGCCAGGCATGAAGGAGCTGAACCAAGGAGAGACTGGTTTTTAAGTGGCAGGTTTAAGACATATCAGTTGATGGATAGAAGCATATTTTCATTGAAAATTCACTGGAGTAAAGAGGTAAAAATCCTAAGAGATTTCATGTGGGTGATTCGTTGCTACAGAAACAACTTCCTTGGTATCTGATGGTTATAAGCTTAATGATTCTTACTTTGTTTCCTTGAATGAATTGGCATCATTATGCAGAACTGAGGGAATGCAGACTTTCGAGGCAGGGAAACATTTCATTTAGCTCATATACATGACAAAAAGAAACAGATTGTGTAATTACTACACATCTGTGAGCACAGTTTTTTAAATAGAGCTTTTCCTGAATAATTAATCACATCTCTTGATTTAGGCCTTGGTAGTTTTTAATAACTTTAAAATATTTATACCTTGTTGCCAACTATTTAATTGCTTACCAACTGTATAATATGCAGTCACTTTGGGAGAGGAATCAAGAGGCAGATAAATAAAAAGGTGCTATCCACAGGCTGAAAGTTTTTATCCTCACCTGCAATTAAAGTACCCAAGAATTTTTCAGAGCTACCTTTCAGAAATCTTCTCAGATTTTATACAGTCTTCTAAAAAAGTTCTGCTCCTGCAATGTTGTTGAAATAGATTTGGACACCTAAAGTGTGTGCCATAGAGACTGCTTTTCTTTTAGGAACATCATGCCTGTAATTAGTAGATATTATCAGGAAGATGATAGAATTTAGATTTATGGATTGGGACCCATGCAGCACAGAAACCCCAGCAACCAATGACTAACCAGTCTGGATTCATTCAGCTTTGCTACTAAAAAGTTCTTAGCAAGCTAGACACAAAAGGACAAATATTGTATGATTCCATTTATGTGAGGTACCTAGAATAGGCAAATTCACAGAGACAGGTAGTATCGTGATCACCAGGGTCCAGGGAAGAGAGAAATAAAGATTTTTTTAATGAGTACATGGTTTCAATTTGGGATACAACAGTGTTCTGGAGATGGATGATGGTGAATGCACAACAATGTAAATATACTTACTGTCTCTTAACTGTACACTTAAAGTGGTTAAAATTATGTTTCATATATATTTTGTCACAATAAAAAAATTTTTAAGCAATAACAATGCCAATAGTACCCACTAGTATTGACTGCCCTGCTATATGATACGCTAATTGCTTTTCATGCCTTTTGTTATTTAACCCCTAAAGTAAGCACTGCAGAGAACATGACGCAAAAGGTTACGTCACCTGCATAAGCTTCACACAGGTAGAAAATGGCAGAGTAGGCTTTGGACCTAAGTTTACTTGCAAAGCTCATGCTATTTCTTTATCACTGTCTGTTTAGGACTTTATAGAAACTTTTTAAAGTTTATATGAAACTCTCATTTTAGATTTATTTTTTCATATCAAATCAAGAACAATGTTGAAATAAAATCACCAAGGCTCAATGATCTAATGCCCACAAGCAGCTTTACTGTCAGCTGATCTTTTTCACTTCTTAAATTCTCCTTCATCTATGGAACCTCAAACATACAACAAAGGCAATTCCAGGCCTAGCATCATTTTCTCTGATAGTTGTAATTTTGACAATAAGAGGGAGGAAGAGGAAAGTGAATTCACTTCCTTTCCCAGCTGTCCTCTGCTATTGGTTTCAGATCCTGATGCCACTTATGAGCACCTGATGGCCTCTTTGTCAACCTGGGCCAGTTCACTCTTCCTTAGCCAACCTTGTGGGACCCTGCTCCCAGAAGGTCACCATATTGATGCCAACCTTAATGCGGACCCCTGATTGGCATAGCACACTACAGCCCGGAACTTCTGATGTAAGCCATCCTCTCTCCTCCACTTCCTGAGGGCCTCTTTTATGATTTCTAGATGGACTTCTTTTAGTTTGTTTTTGCCCCATGTCACACCCTGCTTCAGAAACTCTCACTTCTCACATGGATAGTGCCACCAGGGGTTCTACCTCCTTGATAGGAAAGTGACCCTAAGACATAGAATCATTTTGGAGGAGTGGGTGTTGACTCTGCTGCCACTTAGAGCTTGCTTAAGAGGAAGCCAGTACCTAGAACACCAGAACTAAGAGATGGAGAGAGTCCTGCTGATGTTGTCTAATAATGTCTGACCTTTTTTCCAGGAATGGCTGGCACACAAGGGGTGTCCAGTTATATTTTATTTGAAATAACATGTCAGCAGACCACTTTATCAGAGCTCCAAGATCTTGATTTCTGAAATGAGGCCATAAGTACTATCTTTCCTCATTTCACTTCTGTTTATTTATTCAGTGAATATTTTGTATCATTGAATTATGTTTGACATAAGAACGTAAACAGGCAAGTATGATATTCTGGAAATGCAGTGTCAGAAACATAGAGTATTAGGGAAGCACTAAGGAAGTACCTCAAACCTTGTGGGAGGAGCATTGCAGGCTGAGGCCTTTGACTTTCTTCTCCTGCTAAGGTGGATAACCAGGTAATGTGATGAGGCCTATTTTTATCAAGCTTATATTTATCCTTTCTTCCTTGTAGGACTCTTTCACCCCTACTGCTATGAGTACCTATGGGTGCTGTCTCTAAACCTCCAGTCCTAATCTCTGCACACGACTCCAAGCAGGAATTTCCAATTGTTTTCATTTATTCTCCTCTTGAGTCTCTCCTGGTTCCTCCAGATCTAAATGCTCCCCAGTGAATTCAGCGTCCTCTCTACCCCACAGCACGTTCATTCACTTTGTCTTTCTGGTAATACTTTCCCTGACAATGCCCTATTTTGTTATTAGGTCCATGAGGTTTACAAGCTCAGCGTCACCTTTGCTTCCTCCTGCCTTGTATTTCATACGTAATTGGGTATCCAGACCAGATCACCAATAGCCAAAGCTCCCTAAATAGCCCATAGCAAGTCACTAAACTAGATCAGATGTATGCCAGTGGGCAATCATTCTCTGGCTGTTGCAATCAAGAGGAAATAATTTTTTCCTCCTCGATTTATCTGCAACATTTTTTTATCTTTACCGGGAAACTTCTATTGAGGTAAAATCTGGAAAACCACAAACCACACACTTTCAGATGAGCTTCCATGATTAATGCATTGTGGAAAAAAAAAAAACCAACACTTTAAACACAATGAAAACATTTGAATGCAAGTGTCCATGCGTCACTACAATCTCATTTAAGCCAATTGGGATTACCACTTGGGTTCCCCTGAGCTATTCCTGTGGTGCCAGAAATTCTGATCTATTTTCTCTTTCTTCATTAATGGTACCAAGTGATATGAAGTCTCCAACACCACTTCAGTGCTACTCAAGGCCTTCTGAACACCACAAATCATTCCTTATCAAGATAGTATACATATTCTATCATATTATTTTTCAAACTTGCAATTATCACTTCTTTAGAAAGTGTTCCCTTATTAACCTCATTCACCCTTATGTACTTCAGCATTTAAGCCTAAACATTTGCCAATTCTGATAATTGGGAAGTAGGCAGTTGGTTAAAAAAAAGTATCAATAATAATTAATTCAATTTTAATGATGTAAAGACTTCATTTTAACTCTAGCTAGGATATATGTTATCTAATTAGCAGTTAAGAATAACTAACATGGAGATAACAAAATATCAATGGAAAAAATTAATAGTCTTTGCACTCAAATGATATTTCATATCTAATACTTAGACAAAAAGAAAAATAGACTTATATAAGATATAAAAGTTATCCCTTGTCAGAGGATAGCTGAAGCTGAAATTTTAATGTTAGCTAAACATTAGAAAACCTATTTAATATATTTATTTCTACATGTTTTCTTTGCTCTAGGGTGTGTGCTTGTCAAACTTTTTTGTATCACAGCACATGTAGAAAACCATCATCTTTGTGTAGCACATTGGTCTAAGAGGATGAAGCTTCTCACAGATATAAGAAGAGAACTGGATGCTGGGCTCCAGGTCCTGCCCAGCAATGTCAAAGGCTGAGGAGATCAATACTTGGTTATACCTGTAATGCATTCATGGCTGAGAAGCTCTAGTCTAGAAAATGGGAAGGCATATTACATAGTGGTCCTAAGCTCAGTTCTAGAATCAAACAAAAGGACCTCCCAGTCACTAGAGCTCACTGTCCTTCAGTTGCTTCAACCATAAAGAGCGCTTATAAAGTCTACCTCGTACGGTTAGGTTATTCCTGTAAAGTGCCTGGACAGTCAGAGATGAAACAATGCAACAGGTCACTTTTTTCAAACCCTGGGATTATCCCAAAAGACTATGAGTAAGCTAGATCAGCTGCAGTGGAACAGAAAGGAACACAGCTTCCTGGATGAGTGGGTAGATCAGGAGAGAAAATGCTACGTAGTTACTATGGAAATCTCCATGCTCTTCTACCAGCAATGTCACAACTAAACTAGATTGTGGCATTTATTTTTCCAAAGAATAACTCCAGACATTAACATAGTATAACTCAGTGGGCAAACAATCAATTTACAGGATTCACAACACAGATCCTTATTTCAGAAATAACTCTATGTTTTACATTAAAAAAAATCATTTCAACTGTTTTCTTTATTCTGACCATACCAGTGTAAAAACCTAAGATAACATGGGCTTTGCAATACAAAAACTTAATAATGAAGTCAAGAGGAAATTTTACTTATGAAAGGAGCCACAACATATGAAATAACCAGGGTACTTGTTAATATAAAAGGAATGTTAATACTTAAAAATTAGAGTTTAATTCTCAAAGTTTTCATCTCTACCTTGTATGTGTAATTAGCATAATTTAGTCAATTCATATGTTCTGTGATAGAAGGATAAATTTAATTAGTACTTTACTTCCCACTAGATAAAATTAGACCATAAAATCAATATCTGAAATCTGTTGAGAATTATTTTGGGTTTTCTGTGTTTTCACATATAGAGAATTTGCTTCAAAGAAATTTCTTTACAAAATTAAAAAACAATTCTATTCTAGAATAATATAAATCTCAAGAAGCATAAAAAAGAAAACTCAAGATAGATGCATTTTCAATATTAATTTATCAGGGTTCCTGGACAAAAATACTAGGATACATTTATTGTCATTATTTCTAATGGCAGGAATAAGTTTGTATCTGAAGCAAGAGATATCACATGACATGCTTAATAGAATTTATCCAAATATGCTTCAACTGAGTCCCAAATATTTCAGTGACTTTTTATTTGTTTGTTTTATATTGGCTGGATTGTCAGTATACCTTCCCAGTTACATATATCATGACGGTGATAATATTCAGCTCATTTGTGCAACATTTTCCTCTGGAAACATATGTGGATTTTTTGTAATTTTGATTTTTTTTTGTTTGTTTTTGTTTTTAGACTGAGTCTTTCTCTGTTGCCCTGGATAGAATGCAGTGGTACAATCCTGGCTCACTGCAACCTCTGCCTCCCGGGTTCAAGAGAGCCTCAGCCTCCCAAGTAGCTGGGATTACAGGTGCCCACCATCACACCTGGCTAATTTTTATATTTTTAGTAGAGACGGGGTTTCACCATGTTGGCCAGGCTGGTCTTGAACTCCTGACCTTAGGTACTCTGCCTGCCTTGGCCCTCGAAATGCTGGGATTACAGGTGTGAGCCACCATGCCCAGCTCATTTTTTTTTTTTTTGTAATTTTAGTAACAATTTAGAGATAACAAGCTATGGCAATTATAAAAAGATATTTTTAAGTTTAGGAAAATCAATAATTTATTTTTAATTGAATAGTGTTAAGCCAATCACATAATTTTCTTACTACTAAATTATTTCTATCATCAGAGGATAAAAATAAAATATCTCTTATTCCAAAAGCAAAGAGATAATATTTAGTCATTCATATAATCTATATGAAATATTACTATGTGTCATTTAAACATACTGAGAAATCATCTTGATAAATATACTTATGATTCTTTGGAACCCATTTAATTAATACGGATTTTTGGTTCCATAAAGAATGCTTGAAGTTTTAAAATACCGTTTTAGGGGATGATATTTTCAGAATAATCAATGTATTTTCTCCTCATTTCTAAAAATCTGTGTCTATATATCTAAAATAAACTCCTTTTTGTGAAATATAAAATTGTCTAACATAAAAGTAGATTTTTAAACATAAACACTGAACTACTCAAAGTACAAGCAAGAGAATTAATTTCTAAATCCTAATGACCACATTCATTATACTGAATTCTATAATAACACTCAATACATTTATTCAAAAAATTCAGAAAATTTCTCTCAAATTCACAAGAAATTAAATGTTTTTGTTTTCAGTAATCCAGAAAAAGCAAGATCGTTGGTATAGCATAATTGTGAGTATTAAATTATATCCCCTGGCATTCTCGTAACACATGAAAAGTAAAAAATGATTAATGTCAACATTTAAAAATATGTATTAAATCCAGTAAAGTAGGCAAATAATATTAAAATCTGGACTGTAAAAAAATAATAATTTTACTATTTTACAAGTCAACAAATGTATAATAGATCTACTAGGTACCAGGCACTGTGTTAGGTGTTGCCATATGGTAATGATGAAGACAGAGAGCAAGGCAGATGCTTCTGAGAAGGCAAGGCTATTCAAGCAACAGAACTGAGTATATCTTAGCAGGCATCTTTAAACCTCCATAAAACATCCTATTTTCATATATCTGCTTCAGCGGAACCCTAATCAGAGTCCCTGGTTTACTCCAGAAAAGAGAAGGAAAGCAATTGTGCATAGGCTAGACAGAGAAAGCAAAAGAGACTTTCTAAAATTGGCTGCTGCTTTTGCTCTGTGAAATGGTAAATGTTATCAAGTAAACCAATTTCCTTCTACTGATTTCACTGTTAAGATTTTGGATTTTGGAAATTAAAATAATATGCAACAGTACATTCTTCAAAATAGATAAGGTAGGAAGGTTTGTGAATATAGCTTAGAAATTAATTTAGAACAAAAGACTTCTTTACAATTTGATTTCCAAATAAAATCATAGCAGACCTTGTTTCTTTGAACTCGGCAATAAACAATGTGATTTTAAAGGTCGTCTTGTTTCCTAAATATATTGTGCACCAAAAAAAAATTAATAATAGTATATATAGCACAATCCCATTATTGTCAGTGAGGCAAATGCATACATATTTTTATATACTTGTACAGAAAGAGAAAAAACTCCAAAGTGTTTGACACCCAACTGTTAGCTGTGAATTACCTATAAATGCAAAAAAAGATAACTGTTAAAAAACAATTAAAATGATAATTTAAAATACTACATAGACCTAAGAAAAAATATAATACTAAAGTGGTATTATATTACATTTATATTATTATTTATATTACATTTATATTATGATTCTATTACATTTATATAAAATGTAATAGACACATTTCTGCATTAGACAGTATGTATAGAATAAATGAGAAGCAATTAAGTATTCTAGGGAGGTGGAACTAAGGCTTGGATTTTCAAGTTAAAAATTTAAAATTTGGACGACTGGAGCTGCTGGGCCCAACGCGACGCGAAGGTGCGGGGAGAGCGCGGGACTAGAGTGCGGAGCTCGGGAGGTGGATCGGAGCCGGCGCGGTGGGCGGAGAGCAGGAGGAGGAGCGGTTCGACGGCATGTTGCTGGCTGTGGCTCCGCAGCACGAGGGCGGCGTGCAGGAGCTTGTGAACACCTTCTTCAGCTTCCTTCGACGCAAAACAGACTTTTTCATTGGAGGAGAAGAGGGGATGGCAGAGAAGCTTATCACACAGACTTTCAGCCACCACCATCAGCTGGCACAGAAGGCCCGGCGGGAGAAGAGAGCCCGGCAGGAGGCTGAGCGGCGGGAGAAGGCGGAGCGGGCGGCCAGGCTGGCCAAAGAAGCCAAGTCAGAGGCCTCAGGGCCCCAGATCAAGGAGCTAACTGATGAAGAGGCAGAGAGGCTGCAGCTAGAGATTGACCAGAAAAAGGATGCAGAGACGCATGAAGCCCAGCTCAAGAACGGCAGCCTTGACTCCCCAGGGAAGCAGGAGACTGAGGAAGATAATGAGGAGGAAGACGAGAAGGACAAAGGAAAACTGAAGCCCAACCTAGGCAATGGGGCAGACCTGCCCAATTACCGCTGGACCCAGACCCTGTCGGAGCTGGACCTGGCAGTCCCTTTCCGTGTGAACTTCTGGCTGAAAGGGAAGGACGTCGTTGTGGACCTCCGGGTGGGGCTCAAGGGGCAGCCAGCGATCATCAGTGGGGAGCTCTACAACGAAGTGAAGGTGCAGGAGAGCTCATGGCTCATTGAGGATGGCAAGGTGGTGACTGTGCATCTGGAGAAGATCAATAAGATGGAATGGTGGAGCCGCTTGGTGACCAGTGACCCTGAGATCAACACCAAGAAGATTAACCCTGAGAATTCCAAGCTGTCAGACCTGGACAGTGAGACCCGCAGCATGGTGGAAAAGATGATGTATGACCAGAGACAGAAGTCCATGGGGCTGCCAACCTCAGACGAACAGAAGAAACAGGAGATTCTGAAGAAGTTCATGGATCAGCATCCGGAAATGGATTTTTCCAAGGCCAAATTCAACTAACCCCTGTTTCTTCCTCCCTGAACTCTTGGGGCTGAGCTGCAGTCACCCAACTTTCTTTCCTGCTCTTCTCTGGGACTTGTGGGCCTCAGGGCTTGGGGCAGGCATGGGACTGGCCCAGGCACACAGGTCCCATGGTATCAGGAGAAAGGCT
>CAUYQU010024415.1:0-82247 GCA_963574635.1 Cheracebus regulus | reverse complement strand
AAACCCCATTTCTACTAAAAATACAAAAATTAGCCAGGCATGGTGGCATGCGCCTGTAATCCCAGCTACTTGGGAGGCTGAGGCAGTAGAATCCTTTGAACCCAGGAGGCGGAGGTTGCAGTGAGCTGAGATTGTGCCATTGCACTCTAGCCCAGGTGACAAAAGCGAAATTTCATCTCAAAAAAAAAAAAATGAAGAGGTCTCTAGGGAAAAACCAAAGGCAGTAGTGGAGACAGAAACAAGGACACGCATTAAGAAATCTTAATTTTTGACATTCACAACTTCAGCAAACAGTAAGTATAGCCTGTTAGCCAGCTAAACATGAAGTCTAATGCTAAAGACCTGAGTTCATTTTACTCAGTACATTATGTCTGGCTATCAACAAGAAAGCAATGTCAATAGAAATTTCAAAAACTGAAATGCAAAGATAAAAAGAACAAAATAGATCAGAATATCCAAAACCATGAGACAATTACAAAAAGTGTAAATATGTATAATGAGACTAACAGAAGGAGAAAAAAGAGAGGAAGAAATATTTGAAGCAATTTCTGAAATTAAAAAAAAATAATAATGATAAACACCAAACCACAATCCAGATAGCTCAGAGCACAGAAGGATAAATGCAAAACAAACAAACAAAACCAGCTAAGAATGTCACATTCAAACTGCAGAAAAACAATTAATCCAGGTAGAGTGGAAACTGAGGCAGATGGATCTCTTGAAGCCAGGAGTCTGAGACCAGCCTGGACAACACAGCAGAACCGTCTCCACATCAAGCAAACAAACAAACAAACAAAATTAGCTGGTTGTGTTGGCAGGTTTCTGTCGTCCTAGCTACGCGGGAGGCTGAGATGGGAGCACCACCATAGCCCAGGGAGGTCACGGCTGCAGTGAGCCATGATTGTGTGCCATTGCACTCCAGCCTGGGTGACAAAGTGAGACCCCACCTCAGAAAAGAAGAAAGAAGAAAGAAGAAGAAGAAGAAGAAAGAAGAAGAAGAAGAAGAAGAAGAAGAAGAAGAAGAAGAAGAAGAAGAAGAAGAAGAAGAAGAAGAAGAAGAAGAAGAAGAAGAAGAAAGAAGAAAAGAAGAAGAAGCAGAAGCAGAAGCAGACGCAGAAGCAGAAGAAAGAAGAAGAAGAAGAAGAAGAAGAAGAAGAAGAAGAAGAAGAAGAAGAAGAAGAAGAAGAAGAAAGAAGAAGAAGAAGAAAGAAAATGAGAATGTGGACTGAAATGTTTAAAATGCTGGAATTAAAAAAACAAAAAAACAAAACACCAAACTATAGGTTGTCCCTCAAAACTGAAGAAGAAATAAAAGATTTCTCAGACAAAAAATTCCCAGGGACTTTACTGGCAGTCAATCTGCCTTGCAAGAAATTTTTAAAGAAAATTTTTAGAAAAATAGAAAATGATTTATTTAGGTCAAAATCTCAGATCTACATAAAGATGGAAAGAGTTTCAGATAAGAAATAATAGATAAAGTATTATATTTTTCTGATTCTTAGTTGATTTAAAAGCCAATATTTTGCTCAAAATAATAGCAGTGATGTATATATAGCTTATGGATAAGTGAGATCAATGACAATAATGTTATAAGATACAGGAAAAGGAATTGGAATATTATTGTTTGAAGGAGGACTTGGATTCATTGCAAGCGTATATTGCACACTCAAAGGCAATGACTAAAAGATTTTTTAAAATAAGTTAATTGGTATGCTAAGACAGGAAAAAAAATAGAATTATATATAATATCAATTAACATCAGAAAGGTCAGAAAAATGTAAGAGGCAATGAAAAAACCCACAAGGAGCAAAGTCAACAAATAGAAAACAGGAAAAGCATGATAGAAATAAAACCAACTGTATCAATAATCACTTTAAATATCAGTGGTCTAAATATGCCAATGAAAAGACAGAGACTGCCAGAATGAATAAAGACATAACTATATATATAAAGACATAAGTATATTAAAAGTAAAGGGGGTAGAGAGAGTTATACAATGCTAACACTGAAAGACAACTAGAGTAACTATATTAAATTCAGATAAAGCAGACATCAGAGAAAGAAAATTATCAGGGATAAAGAGAGGTATTACATAATGATAGCAGTGGCGTGATCTTGGTTCACTGCAATCTCCGCCTCCTGGGTTCAAGGGATTCTTCTGCCTCAGCCTCCAAAGTAGCTGGGACCACAGGCATGTACCACCATGCCAGACTAATTTTTTTTGTATTTTTAGTAGAGATAGGGTTTCATCACGTTAGCCAGGATGGTCTTGATCTCCTGGCCTCATGATCTGCCCACCTTTGCCTCCCAAAGTGCTGGAATTACAAATGTGAGCCACTGCACCTGTCCCACATAACAGTTTTTAACATGTATATACCTAACAGTATGGTGTCAAAATACATGGAGCAAAAAAATGATAGAAGTTCAAGGAGAAATAGATCAATCCACTACTATATTTAGAAACCTCAACACCCCTCTATCAAAAATGAACACTCCATCAAGCAGATAATCAGGAAGGATATAGTTTAACTGAACAACCTTAATCAACTGGAGCTAATTGATATCTATAAAATACTTCATCCAACAACAGAAAAATACCCATTCTTCTCAAGTTCACACATAACATTCACCAAGATAGACCACATTCTTGTCCATAAAACACACCTTAACATATTTAAAAAATATATATCACATAAAGTATACACTCACCCATTTGTTAGTCCATTTTTATCTTGCTACAACATAATATCTGAGGCTGAATAATTTATAAAGAAAGGAGATTTATTGAGCTAATGATTCAGGCTGCTGGCAAGTCTAAGAGAATGACGCCAGCATGTGCACAGCTTCTGGGGGATGCCTTGTGTTGTATCACAATATAGTAGAAAAGCAAAAAGGTGAACAGGTGTGTTCAAAGAACAAGGGAACAAGGAGACTGACCTGCCTTATGACTACCTGCTCTTGTGGGCAGGTCATAAAGTCATAAAACAAGTCCATTCCTGTGAGAACTAATCCAGCCTCAGGAGAGCAGAAAGTGACTCATGACCTGAAGCATGGCATCAGTCTATTCATGAGGGACCTAAACACCTCTCACTAGGCTCCACCTGCCAACATGCCAAGCTCCATGGCACACTATCTCTAGGGTGACCAAGAAAAAAAGAGAAGGTATAAATACACAAATTTATAATATTCAAAATAAAAGGGGGGCCATGACTACTAATCCCATGGACATTAAAATACTGTGAACAACTCTATGCCCACAAATTTAATAACCTAGATGAGATAGAAGAATTCCTTGAAAGACACAATCTACCAAAAGTCACACAAGAAATAGATAATCTGAGTAAGTCTGTATAAATTAAATAAATCAAATCTATACTTAATAACCTTCCCAAACAGAAAGCAAACAAGGCCAAATGGACACCCTGGTGAGTTCTGCCAGACACTTAGAGTACAAATTATACCAATGTTCTATATATTTTTTTCCAGACAAAAGCAGAGGGAGTACTTCCTAATGCATTCTATGAGTTCAGCATTACCCTAATACCAAAACCAGAAAAAAGTTACAAAAAGGAAAACTACAAACCAAGATCTTTCATGAACATCGATGCAAAAATCCTCAGCAAAGTATTAGCAAATCAAATCTAATAACATATAAAAAGATTTATAAACCATGACCAAGTGGGATTTACTCCAGATTTAGAGGGCTAGTTTAACATTTGAAAAATTCAGTTAATGTAATCCACCACATCAATATGCTAAAAAAAATTTATAGAATCATATCAATAGATGCAAGAAATGGGCAACATCTACTATCCATTCATGATAAAAATTCTGAGCATATAAAACTGGAAGTAAATGTCCTCACTTGAAAATGAATACCTACAAAAACTTAAATGTCAGCTGTTTTTGCATGATCGATTTCCTGATAAGGCAAGTGAAATTTGAGGTGATTGCATTGTCAAACATCTTTTTCTGTTAAAATGTTCCAAGGATAAAGCTGATATAATAGTTTGGGCTGTCATAGCAAAAATATCATGAATTGCATAGCCTGTGAACAACAGAAATTTATTTCTCATAGTTCTTGGAACTGGGACATTCAGATCAAGGCACCTGCAGATTTTGTGCCTCATGAGGGTTTATTCCTTATAGACAGGGCCTTTCAGCTGGGTCCTCATAGAGTGGAAGTAGTGAAGAAGCTATCTTGGGCCTGTTACATAAGGACACGAATCCCATTTATAAAGGTTCCACCTTTATGATCTAATCACCTCTCAAAGACCCCATTTCATAACACCATCACCTTGGGGTCTAGGGTTTCATCATGTGAATTTGGAAGAAAGGAGGACGAAGAGTCAGACCATAACAGATGTTGTTTTGTGGGACACCATCGCAATAAATAATACATTTAGTCACTTTAAGTGTGATGGTCTGGCAATAGCATATTAGAACAAGAAGACAAATTCCCATCTAGAATATATATTTATTTGCATGAGAAATGCAACCACTGCTGAAACTGTTGCAAGGCAGGGGAAAATACCCTGATCTCTCTCTCCTTGCAACTCTCCATTTCTTCCTGTGACTGACACTAGCCAAACTCACATGGAAGTCAGAAAGTAGGGCTGCCAGTCTGCACAGACAGAGCAATGCAGACAAGGGGAATGTGGTTCAAGAGGGGTGGAAAACGGAATAATTTAACATGTTCACATTCCTACAGTCTTCTACTTGCATAAATAATGTATGTTGCATTCTGAATCTGTTGATTCAGTCTCTAGTACAATATTAGGACAAGTAAAACATTGTTTCAGAGAGAAAAAGGAATCAGACTTCTTTGATGTAAATTATATGCCAGGCAAACCAAGGGAAAGAAACATGTCTTCCCTGATTGTTGTAGTAAACTGTCAACAAGCATGTTGCCAACTGGAGCTGGCCATAGTCAATAAAAACAGATCCTTCATGTAAAGAAGCAGCTATCATAGACCCAGGATGATTATTGATACTTGTTGCCTCTTTCAGAATAACCAAGTGCTAGAAGTCAAATGATGGCTGTGAGTGGAAATGTCTTTTTATTCACAATCAAATGAAGTGTGCTGGGCCCAAATCCAGAGAATATTCTTTGATTGGACTCACTTTATTGCCCTAAATTTAGCTAGTTGAATTGTGTTAAGTATCATCATTTTCAATTTTTGAAAAGGAGGCTTTGACGTTTATCAAAAATCTCAGTTTTATTGCAGAGATATCATAAGGCTCTATAAATATTTTTACCAAAAGCGTTTTTTGATACAATACACTTAGCATATAGTGGATTCCCAAATTATGTTGTTATCAACAAATTGCCCTGGCTGAATCCAGACATGAATATTTGGAACCTTGAGAGGAAGTGGGAAAAGCAGTCACAAATTGCCAGCAGCTCTTCTCCAGACAGAGGCTTTGATTCCCATTTGGAGTAGATTTTTCTTTCTTATTAAGAAACCCTAGGAATTATCCCTTTAGTTAAACAAATATAAAACATAACATCTATATATTATGAGGCAGAATGTCATTTCTGGCACAAACATAATCCAATTATACATTCGTCTTGGCAATATATCATTTAGATAATGCTGAACTGACACTGAGGAATAAGATGTTTTGGATGTTCATTATTCAAGCCCCTATTATACCTAACTCTTACAATTTTCTAAAGTGATTAAAAGCACCAACAGCTTTATACTTTGAAATAATTTTAGACTTAGACAAAAGTTGCAAAGTAGTACAGAGTTCCTGTGTGTACTTCTCCCGGTTTTCTCAAATGTTAATGTCTTATGTAGTTATAGCACAGGTATCAAAATTAAGAAATGAGCATTGGTATAATAATGATTAAGCTACAATTTCATTTGGACCTGGATTTACCAATTTTATTATGAACATTTTCCTTTTCCACTAACCAACCCAGAATCCAGAACCCCACATGGCATTTAGTTGTTATGCCTACATAGTTTTCTCCAATCTGACATTTTCTGAGCCTTTTCTCAATATATTTGAAGAATATTGATCTTTTTTTTTAATAGAATGTACCTCAATCTGAGTTTGATGTGTTCTGATGATCAGATCGAGGTTACACATTTTTAGCAAAAGTATCACAGAAGCCCTGTGACTTTCTCAGTGCCTCATCACATCACAAGGCTTATGGGGATGATTGCATTATGAATGATGACAGTAACCTTCATCACTAGACGAAGGTTGTGTCTGTCGTGTTTTCTACTTCCTAGTTTGCCGTGATGCAAATATCCTTTCTTCTCAAACTTTCACCCTATTGTGGGATCTTACCTATAATAATTACTATTGCTGTGTTCTGTTGGTGAGCTTCTATTTCTTTTATATTTTTTACATTTATCAATTGGCCTGCTAATGAGCATTAATAGAGACCGAATGCTTAAGCATGGGCCATCAAGGTACCATGTAACCTGAGCTGCCCACATGAACTGAGTATAATATGGTGACAAACCCATGAAACTGGGCACACATAGCAACACTTTGTCATCGAACGGAAGTGGTAAGTATGTAATCAGGCCCAAGCAGGCCCTGAAGGCACATGTACATTAAAGAGTGGCCCAAATGCCCATGGTCTCCACCTCTGCAACATGGCATTCTCTCTCCCATCCTGCCCCTATGGCCTCATGGGCCTTCCCTATGATCAGGTGACAGATAGAGAGAAGACTCGGGCCTGGATTGCAGATGGTTCTGCATCATATACAGGCATCACCTGAAAGTGGACAGCTGCAACACTACAGCCCCTTTTGGGAACATCACTGCAAAGCAGTGGTGAAGGGAAATCCTTCTTGTGAGCAGAAATTTGATCTGTGTCCCTGGTTATTAACTTCATTTGGAAAGAGAAATGGCCAGACATGTGATTAAATACTGATTAATGGGCTGTGACCAATGGTGTGCCTAGGTGGTCAGGGACTTGGAAGAAATGTGATTAAAAAGTTAGTAACAAGGAACTCTGAATGGGCAAAAGACATGAAGATATTTATGTGCCAAGTGCAAGTTCACCAAAGTGTGACCCCAGCAAAGGAGAATTTTAATAATCAAGTTGATGAAATAACCTGTTGTGTGGATATTAGGCTTTTTTCCTCAGTAATTTTACTGATCAATGGGCTCATGAATAAAATCACCCCGATGGCTGGGATGGAGATTATGCATAGCTCAGCAATATCAACTTCTACTCAAACAGGCTGACCTGGCTATGGCCACTGCTGAGTGCCCAGTCCACCAGCAGCACAGACCAACCTTGATTCCCCAGTATGACACCATTTCCCAGGGAGATCAGCCAGCTGTATACTGACAGGTTGATTTCACTGGACTTCTACTCTCATGGAAAGGGCATGAAAGGGTGTGATAACTTACTGAGATAGATATTTAGTCTGGATTTAGATTTGCCTTTCCTGCACAGTGTTTCTGCCCAAACCCATTATGTAAGTTCCATGGGACTTGCATAATGCCTTGTCCACCATCATTTTATTCCACACAGCATTGCTTCTATCAAGGAACTTACTCCACAGCAAAGGAAGTGTGGCAATGAATTTATGCTCATGAAATTCACCAGTCTTACTGTGTTTCCCACCATCCTGAGGCCGATGAATTGATAGAGGGCTGCAATGGCCTTTTGAAGACTGACTTACAGTGTCAGTTAGGTGACAACACCTTGCAGGACTGGCACAATGTTCTTCAGAAGGCTATAGATGCTCTGAATCAGTGTCCAATATATGCCCTGAATCAGAACCTAATATATCAGCTTTCTCTGATAGCCAGGCTTCGTGGATCCAGGAATTAAGGGGTGGAAATGACAATGGTACCACTCACTATTATCCGTATTGACACGCTAGTTAAATTTTTGCTTCATGTTTCTAGAACTTTATGTTCTGTCTGGCTAAATGCCAGAGGCATGAATGCCTTCACCATAAGACAGAACAATGACTCCATTGAGCTGGAAGTTGAGACTGCTACCTGGCCACCTTGGAATCCTCATGCCTTTGAATTAACAGCCAAACAAGGGAATTCTGGTTGGGGTGACTGATCCTGACTACCAAGGAATAATTGGACTGTTACTTCACAACTGAGATAATAAAAAGTATATTTGGAATACCAAGATCCCTTAGGTCATCTCTTATTATTACCAGGCCCTGTAATTAAGGTCAATAAAAAACTACAAAAATCTACTCAGCACTAATAATGGCCCAGAACCTTCAGATATAAAGGTTTGGATCACTCCACCAGGGTGAAAAAGCACAACCAGCTGAGGTACTTGCTGAAGGTAAAGGGAGTAAATAATGGGTAGTAGAAGAAGGTAGTTATAAATACCAGCTGTGATCATGTGACCAGTTACATATCTGAGGAAAGTAACCATCATGAGTATTTCCCACATATTTTGCTACAAATATATATATATATATATATATATATACACACACACAAAGATATGCTTCTATCTAAATAGTTATAGAGCTAAGTCTGTATATAGACATATGTATATAGATAGATACAGATACAGAGCAAAATATTTTCTTTCTTGCTTCCTTATGTAACCTATGGTGCATTAACTTTTCATTATAGTATTTAAATATTATCAAATTTACATAATATTTAAGTTACAGGATATCAAGAATAAGAAAGAGTAAACCACTCAAGGACATTGCTTTCTCTTTTGGGTAGGGCATTAGTGGGTTTTATGTTTTAAGTAGGATTGTCATATAATGTTAGGAGAAATTAAGACCTAATCTTCATTTGAAGTTTAAGTATGGTTTAAGTAGATATGTATGGGTGCCAAATTGACAAGGAGTAGACTTGGGGTGGTTTATTAACATGATAACTTGACTGGATCATGGCTGCCCAGATATCTGATCAACATTATTTCTGGGCGTGACTGTGAGAGTGTTTCTGGATGAGATTGATATTTGAATCCATAGACTGAGTGAAGCAGATTGCCCTTCCCTTATGGTGGGTATCATCCAACCTGCTGAAGACCTTAATTGAACAACAAGTAGGATAAGGGAGAATTTACTCTCTCCGTGTCTGTTTTCAACCTGAGACATTGCTCTCCTGCACTTGGCCTGGCACCTACACAATTGGCTCTCTTGGTTCTCAGCCCTTGGGACCACAAACAACTGGGTGTCCAGCTTGCAGAGGGTAGATGATGCAACTCTTCAGCCTCCAGAATCATGTAAGCCTATATCTTATGGAGCTGATGAGAGTCTAGGCTCAGTGCCTGGAGTCAGAAATGAAAAAGCTGGGATATCAGAGACGTCTATGAGTTCTTCCCAACTGAATTCACAGGGAACAGTCTTGAACCTTAGAGAAGGTGAAACATTTTTAATTTTAAGTAAAAATTTTAAAAAATAAACCAAAAACAGAAAACAAGAATTTAAGGGACTGTTTCTACCAAGGACATTTGGCATAAATTTTGCTGCTTCAGATTCTAGTAGACAATAATGCAATTGGAGTTGAGGAGAGGCTCAAATGCTCCCACTCTGTGTAGAATGTAAGGTGGCTCTGGCACAATGAAGAGTGAAAGAAAGGCAGTGACACACCAGGAACTCTGCCTCTTTGGGTCAGCAAGCCAGGCACCAAGCATGGAGATGATAATGAGAATGAGCACTTCTCTCGTGGACTTTGAAGGCAGCCAGCACAGTGTGATGTCAAGGGAACGATGGGGAACTCTCCACCTCATAAGCACGTATAAAACATCCTCAGGCTCCCCTAGGAGTTGTCAGTGAGGTCCTGTAGTGAAGGAAGCATCAGCTTAGTGTCGTCCTCATATGAACTCCCTTTCATATTCAGTAGCTGAAGAATCTGGTGAAACCTGAGTTAGACCTGGGTAACCTGAGTTACTCTCTCCTGGTAAAGACATTGGCTTCTCACTGGTCACCTTGATAGAAATGTTTAATGATAAATTGTATGTGTCAGCTTGGCTCGGTGTGTTTGTGAGTATGTTTCCCAAACAGAGTAGCATTTGAATCAATAGACTGTGTCAAGATCTGTACTCACCAATGTCAGCCAGCATCATCCAATTCGTTGAAGGCCTGTATGGAACACAAATTTACTCTCTCTTTCTAAGCTAGGCCATCGTCTTCTCCTGCTCTCAGACATCAGCATACCTGTTTCTCAGACATTTGACTTGACCTGGACTTACTTCAGTCTCTTCGATCTCTCTCCTTCCGTCTCCAGCATCTCACCTTTGGACTTGACGGAATTACACCATTGGCTTTCCTGGTTCTCCAGCTTGCAGATGGCAAATCATGGGACTTCTTCACCTCTATAATTCTTGTAATAAATTATAACATGAGCCAATTTCCACAGTAAATTTCTACACACACACACAAACACACACACACAGATGTATGTCCCATTGGTTTTGTTTCTCTGAAGAATACTGCCTAAAAATGAAACTGTGTGTGTGTGTGCATGCATGTGCGTGTGTGTGTGTGTGTGCGAGTGTGTTTAAATAAATTGTAAAGGCCAGGCCCAGGAATTAATTGGAGAACATTTCGAAAGTTTCCACTCTATATCTATATAAAAATAAATAAAAACATTCAACTTCCCAATTGATGGATCCCTTCTACATAAACCGTATCTCAATGACCTTCCATTTTCCATGGTAGATATGTTTCCATACCTCACATCCTTACACACAAAGCTTTTTGCTCTTTCTGTAACAGCATAATCTCTCTCCCCAGGATATTATAATAGTTATGAAGGTCATGCAACCCCACACAATTTCCATAGGCCAAGACTAAATATGGCCAAATGTCTTCATTGCAATGAGTCAGAAACTAAAGCTTTCATTAGTCATGTCTTGTGTAATTACAGGGAGCAGAGAAATGACTGGCAACATAAATATGAGGCATGAATATTTTGTTTTTACTTTTTCAATCTGGACTTATTCCAACGAGAGAGTTATAACAAAAGCCCCAGATTCAAATATTCATGCGTCAGAAAGAAAAATCCCCTGTCCTGCTGCTTTCCTAATAATGCATGTCAGCAGCAAGTGATTGCAGTTTAGTCCCAGCCTATTCTCAGATGGCTGCTTTCACAAGCTGAAGCTCTGGGTTGACGAGAATCAGCTGTTAGTCTCCTCTTACCCCATCTTTCCCCTTTCCCTGACCAATATCCAAAGAAAAGAAGTGCAAGTTCCTTATCTGGTTGGATAAACTGAAGACTGTTATGTTTCACTGGGGAGTACAGTACTGGGGAGAGATACGTTGTTCTACTTTAAAAAGTTAGTTCATTATAAAAGCACATTTCAAATGTGTCATACTGGTTCTCATGGATGCCTGTGCCACTAAGGAATATAATTAATTTCAGGCAGACAGGATGAAACAGAGTAGCAATGACGGTTTCAATTTTTTGTCTTCCTTTCCATTATAAAGTAACAACATGGTTCAAGGTGCCATGTCTGGGACATTAACAAAGCCAAAATCTTGACTATTAGCAAGATGTAATGTTGAAAGTACTGGTTGCAAACTTCCTGAAATATTGGAGGAATGATAAAATAAAAAGTTGACTAGAAAAGTATAATTAATGGTAAGAATGGCAACAGTTTACGTTTCTTGGATATTAATGCCAAGGATGTATATTCAGTCTAGAATTTACAGCCCTCAGTATCTTAAACTCACTCTACCTTTCCTCCTTACGTCTCAACAGATTCCCCTCCGCATAGCTAAACCCTCCACACCCAGCATTCTGGCCGTTCTGGAATATTCATCTTTCGCCCACTGCTAAATATTTTCTGGATTTCACATATCGATTATGCCTCCTCCTTGCCCTTCTCTTTTTCATATATGTTCAAATTCTTTTTACATATCAAGAACCATTTTTTATGATAGTGAAATCTTTTCCATGCCAGCCAGAATTACTTTCTCTTTCCTGTTTACCTAGTACAGTTTGTTTATATTTCTAGTTCATTATTGATCATTCTTTTCTTTATATTAGTATTTCTTATTGTGGTAGAAAATGCTTCCCCGTATCCATTCTTACCTTCTTCCTCAGTGTTAAAGCTTCTAAATTTTTAGAGGTCCATTTTCTGATTACTCTTGCATCTAGGAACAGCTTTGTGGCTAAGTTTTGTCAAAGAGAAAGAAATAGAATTGGTGTGTGAAAGATCTAGAAAATGTGTGCCGTTTTCTTAAAAAGGAAGAAAATGTGCTCTCCTCCCCTTATTCCCACTTTATTTTCTTGCTTGTGTTCAGGCTGACACAGGAGTGACCATGCTAGGCTATAAGAAGGGAGCCTGTGAGCTTAATTATTATACAACTCCCATACTTCAGTTAAAATTCATACGCTTATGAGAAGGTAATACATTTCAATCTTATTTGATCCTCTGCTCTTTTGGGCTTTGTCATTTGCACTAAAATCCAATCCTAACAATTAAACATTTGTAAAAGCATATCTTTCCTGCTAAACTGTGAGACCTGTATGGTGGTTTTATGCCTTCTTTTGCACTTCCTAGCAACTAGCACAATGCATGGCATCTATCAGTTGCCAAAAAATGCTTTAAAAGAATATATTTATAGAATTTAATCAATGAAGAAAATGTACTTCCTGATATTTTTTCCTTACCAAGCAAGAAAATGAAAATGCAATGTATAATAGAAAGCTATATGAAAGCAGTTACTATTCAGAACAGGATTTACATGAAGAATGTGCTAAAGAAAGGGACTCATACCCCACACATATTGTACGGTCATTTGCTAAAGAGAGTTCAGTTGTAAGCACAGCTCTTGGCACTGCATTAGGAGCATTTCAAGTCTTAATTTCTTTTTTGAGATGGAGTCTTGCTCTCGTCTCTTAGGCTGTAGTGCAATAGTGCAATCTTGGCTCACTGCAACCTCTACCTCCTGGGTTCAAGCAAATCTCCTGCCTCAGCCTCCTGAGTAGCTGGGATTACAGGCATGTGCCACCATGCCCAACTAATGTTTGTATTTTTAGGAGAGATGGGGTTTCACCATGTTGGCCAGGCTGGTCTTGAACTCCTGACCTCCGGTGATCCACCCACCTTGGCCTCCCAAAGTGCTAACATTACAGTCATGAGCCACTTCACCCTGCCTTAAAGTCATTTTTAAAGAGATGTAATATGTTTATTGAGATATATGTATTTGTTTATCAGTATAAATTAATTATTTTGGGGTACTATAACAGAGAGAGGGAAAGATTAGAAAAGAAACAGATATGGCCATGCCATCAAGTAGAATGTAGTCTAGTGAGTGAGATTTTTATTAATTTAAAACTCCTGCAGAATAAATATAAATTATTACTATAATAAGTGCAATGAAGGTAAAGTATGTTCATTCTATTGGAGTGCTGGAGATAGCATCGGAAGGCTTTAAAATCTATCTTGGGAATGAGATCCAATAGAGCTTGGTGTTGGACTGGATGAGGAGATAAGGAAATGAGAAATACCTAAGATGGCGTCTAGGCAGGGTTGTGTAACTCTAATAATGGTGGTACTGTTCACCAGAATATAAAATGCTGAAGCTTGAGAAACAAAATTTTGAGTTAGCTCTGTATGCTAGTAATGGACACTGTAGGGATGAATAAAACAAGAAGGAATTTAGGACCTGGTAGTGAATAACGCCATTAAAATCCAGGTCAAAAATGATTACTCTATAAAGGAGAAATAAAGGGAAACAAATACAGAATAAGAAGAAATGATTTCCTAGAGGTGAAGGAAACAAGTATCAAAAAGCAAAGAGAAAATAATCACAAGTGCCAACCTTTCAGCTGTCAGACAAGATGAAGACTTAAAAACAATCTATTAGAATTTATATCATAGAAGACAGTTTTATCTTTAGCAATAGTCATTTTGGTGAAGATAAGAGAGTGGAAGCCATATTACAATAAGTTAGTAATTGAGCAGAAAACAAGAAAATGGAGCAGAAAAGGAGAGAATGGCGCCTGTAAATATAGATCATTTTAAAAAGTGCTCTGCTATACAGAGTGAGAGAAATAATAAAATCATGAAAGTGCTGTGGAAATCAAGTACGTTTTTTTTCTTTTTCTCTTTATTTAACATGAGATGGCTTGAGCATGATGTATGGAAGGATTGCATATACAAAAATGGAATGATACAGATAATATAATTCTTCCAAGATGACAAGAGTAGGTGAGATCCAAACCATAAGACAGAGGCTTAGATCTTAGTAGAAAAGAAGTAATTGTTCCATGGGACAAATGATGATAGGATGTGTGTGGGTACATTTGTTATTAATTGAATCCAGCTACTAATATCAAAGTCTGGAGGTAATTCTGTCATAAATCAGATTAAAATTTATTTATTTGTTATGTAAAGATGTTTGAAGGTAGGATCACCATTCTTAGCTCATTGCTATCTTTCTCCATGTCAACTCAAGGGCCTAAGTGGCTGCTGACCCTGCAGCCATCATTTCCATGTTCCAGGCACAAAGAAAGAGGAGGAAATTGAAGGAAAGAAGGAACAATTATCCAAGATTAGAAAGCAACCTTTCAAAAAATGTATAGGGAATCTTGCCCAATAGCTGCTACCTACATCTCACTAGTCAACCCTAACTCCAGTAAGAGTCTGAGAATTTGCTTCTGTGAATGGAATCAGAGCTTTGTTGTGAAGGATTAAGGACAAATCAAATGGATACTGGATAGGCAATTCTGTAACAATAGTTGCAGATAAGTTGTAGATGATTTAGTTGAGAAACATTTAAGAATAACGTATCATGTCTGTGGTAAAGAAACATCTTGAGATAGGAAGACAGAGTATATGAATGGGGGGAGCTGGATTGGTTTTTCTTAATTATGAGTTGGTTTGAAAATAGTCATTGTGAAGAATAGGAGAATGAACTGATGATGGAAATATCCTTTCTTGCAGTTTTTGAGTCCCATTTGAGGCCAGCATTCATGAATTTGTTGTGGGGCCAGTCTTCAACTGCATGTAACTTTATGCACCAGATCTTGGCTTCATTGATCCAACCACAAAGAAATTGTACAGATATAGTCACCTAGAGGTGGGGCTTTTCCCAAAAGCTAAGACAAAAAGACAGATGGTTCAGTAAATTAGATTATTAAGTTATTGGCAGTAATTTAAATGATCACTGAAGGGGTTTCAACTACATAAGCTAAAAAGGAAGAGTATGAAGGTTTGGGAAAATGTAAAGGTCAAAGAACTGGAAATCTTTATGAGGTAAAATAATGGCAACAGTTTGAGTAGCTATACAAGAAAGCAGTGTCAGGTGGCTAAAGTAAATGAATGGTCAACATTGAGTGAGGGAGATTGAGTAAGGGAGTAGGACACTTGAACTTGCGATTTTAGTGGTAAAGCACCGAGAGATGATGTCAACAGCCAGGGTGTTACCATGGATTTGGGAAGCTTAGGTGGAGAAGAGACAGTTATTGGGCATGAGAGGTTCAAGAACCAGAGTGTCCTGCACACATAGAACATTAAGTGGATAGTCATGGTGTTGTTAATGTCACTGAAGATGACAGAATGTGAGGTTGTAGAGGAAGCCGCAAAACCAGGTGACTTGGTCTAGTATAAATAAGGAACTGACCAGAACCTTCGTAGGAAACCATAGTGATGAGAGGGGTACGAAAGATCAAAGTGGAGTACTAGAGGTCAGAGTGGGAAATTGTGTGTGCATGTGCTTCATTCTAACCCTAATGTTCTAAATGTTCTAGAAGAAGGAATTGGAAATGTCATGCCTAACAATTTTGTTTTAATTT
Organism: Cheracebus regulus; assembly: GCA_963574635.1. Taxonomy (NCBI): domain Eukaryota; kingdom Metazoa; phylum Chordata; class Mammalia; order Primates; family Pitheciidae; genus Cheracebus; species Cheracebus regulus. Next base: position 66,527 of record CAUYQU010024415.1, on the reverse strand, counting down.
CTAAGTAAGCTTGTATGAAATAAGTGTCATAGATAAAAACAAGAAGCCGAGGTATTTCTTGGAAATTACTATTTAAAATTATGATGATAATGAGAAGCACTGGTTATAATTCTCAGGATAAGGAGTTGAAAATGAATTACAAAACTCAAATTTTAATTTCCACTTTTCTCAGATAGATAGATAGTCCTGTTTAGTCTCAGTTGGTTTGTGAATACAAGTACTGTAGTTCTGCTAATGAAAATTTCTGTTGTAGTCTTTATGGTACAAGATAAGCCTTTTGGACAGAAAAGAATTTGAAGATATTAATCCTTTACATCATATTTGTTGCACATGTTTTTCATTTATCATTTTTCCTTTTATTATTTTTTACACTTTTTTGGTGAAGAAAAGTTTATAATTTTTACTTAGCCCAACTTCTTTTTCTATGTCTTCTCCCATAGAGGGAACACATTCCAAAGCACTTGTTCTGCCTATGCACACATCTCAGAGACTGTGTTCCAGCCCAAAGCCTGGTTAGCAGCAGCAGGAATTCCCTTATCATATGTGACCACAGCTGGGTTGGCAGGGATGAGCACCAGACCGGGAGACAACTGAACTTTGGCTGGTTCATGACAAGCCAGGGGAAACATTAGCTGCTTTTTACCTGGGATGGCCCCAGTCACAAACTGACCATACTTTTGCTCTCAAAATTGTCTTGGTTTACATGAGAAAGTATGTCACCCTCTGGATAAGTGTTACTGGCCTAAAAAAATATGAGCTAAGTCATATGACCCCCTTTCTAGAAATTCAAAACAGATGTTTTGCAGGTCACTTGCAGGAACTTGAGCTCTTAGGTATATTGTGTATAGAGGAAGCCCACTAAAGTTATTTGAGATTAGAACTGCAAGGAAGCTGGGGCAGGGTAAGAGAAAAACAGCAGATGCACAGCAAACACTAGGTGAGAATTTGTGTAACTCTTAGAAGGAGAGAGGTAAGATACAAGATTTGATTTTGGAGTTCTCAACTATGAGAAGACAAATTATATTTCATTTCCTCTTCATGTATATGTGTGATCATTTCCAAAGTATACTGGAGCTTGCTGCTGCTCCTATGTATAGATTAATTAAATTTTTCCTCTGTATTAAAGTCCTAAATAGAGAAATATCCATTCCAATGGCAAATATTTACTCCTAAAAATTTTGTACTTTGATTCCTCTTTAAGTACCTTTCTTAAACTCTGCAGAATTTGTTTTATCATGTAAAGAAAGAGTCTGCTTTATTTTTTTGTATATATATTTAATCAATTCTCTCAACCTCATCAATTATTTCATAATTTATTTTTGACGAATGTTTGTTATTTGTGACTATTACCTATAGTACTATTTCAGAGCTTCATATATTTTATCTCATTAATCTATGTGTTGACTTTTTTGCTATTACCAAATTTAATTAAAGATTGTGATCTGTAGCAATATTTGATAGTGAAAATGTTCATTCAGTTTTTTCCCCAAAATGTCTTTGTTCCTCTTACTTGTTTATTTAGCAGCAGCAACTTTAAAATAATTTTGCCAGGTGACAAAAAAAATTCTCAGAAATATTTTTAATCTTAATTTTAATACTATAAATTAATTTGGAAGGATTTAACATTTTACAATATTCTCTTCCTCTGCAGTAATGTGGCATATTCTTTTGTTCAAGCATTAAAAAATATCTTAGCAAAGCTGCACAGCCTTCTTCATAACGGTTCTTTACATTTTCCTCTGATGTATTCTAAATGCTTTAATGTTTTCTGTTGATATCAAATAAATATTTTCCCTTTGTAGTCTTTAGTCCTTTATTGCTATTATGCACATAAGTTATTAAGAGTTGATCCTTTTCCGTGTACCTGTAGAGTTTACTGAGTTCTCTTATTAATTCTTAGAGTTTTGTAATTTATCGCCATGGTTTCTCTGGCTACATGATCACATCATCTTCAGATTGTGATAATTTATCACCTTTCCAATAATTATGCTCCTTATTGTTATTTTCTTGGTCTTAGTTCATTGATTAAAATGTAAAACAATAGTAAGTAGTAATATGGAGATGTGAATGGACAATATTCTCCTGCTGCTGATTTTGAGTTTAGTGCAATATTGCCTAATATGTGTTTTGTGGAAGAACAGTTCCACAGATAATCTGTGAAAATGAAATATGAGGATTTCATAAATTTGGTAAACACTCTTCACTGTATTGGCCCTCCTTGAAATCAGCTTTTGCCTCCTCTATCTCCTCAAAACTCTTCATTAAAATATATTTTACTAGAAAGTGATTTTGTACTTGAATTCAAAGAGTTTAAATTTTTTTTTTTTTTTGTAGGGGAGACAGAAAAATGAGCTGATACTGTACTCAAAGGAAGAGAGAATGAGCTCACAGGGGCAAACCAGGGGGTCCCTGCCATTTAGAGATGATGTAACTGATGTTCTTTTAAATGAACATCCAAGTGGGAATGAGATACCATCTTCCCCATTTTTCAGTAACCTTCAGTCTTTATGAATGATTCTTTCACCCAGTTCCTCTCACATGGTTTGTGGCAGAGGACACATGCAAAGAATGTAGGCATCACAGTGCATCCACCTAGGTCAACACATTATGACTAAGATTTGTCTCTCTTTACAAATCCTACTTTTTTTGGTTAATATATCCTAGTGGAAATTGAGAGGGATCTGGAATGATGGCTTAAGAATATATACAATGAATATATAATGGTACTATACCAGTGCCTTTTTACGTTGTCTCTTAATTATCCAGAGATCTGAGCCTTATCTGACTTCAATTTTTATAGCTTTTTACAAGTTTATTTCTCCTTGCCCTCAACTAAGACTTTTAATAACCATTTCTTAGAAATAAAAAAAGAATTTTGCAGATCATGTTATTAAATGTTTATGAGGAACACTGAAATGTTTACTGTGGATAAGGAGTTTTTGCAAATTAAAATATTCAATTAAAATTAAAATATTAAGTCCATGTTTATTGGAAGAATAAAGCATACAGATCCCTCAACAGCTCTAGGAGAACCTGCAGGTGTTTTGTAACTGGAGAGCTTTGCAAATAATCAGTTGATGGCAAGGACTGGAACAAATGATCTTTTGAAATAGATTCCAACTCTAGGATTATGTGTGTCTGTAAAATGATGAGTGTAAACCACATTGAATAATAATCCTTGTTATTTTGCTGGCAATTAATTAATGCTTTTCAAAGAGTGACAAGTACTATAATGATTATGTGACATAACAAAATGGTATCAAAGAATGATGAAGCCGTAGTGAGATTATTGCTCTTTTAGTGTGGTTCATAGACAAAGAGGCAGCTATAAAAATAACTTCATCGGTGATTAAAAGGACAAATGCCATTTGGTTTACTGTAAGTGATGGCTGTAATTTTTTCTACAAATAAACTTCAGGAGTATACTTGGAACTAAACTGATTTATTTATTTATGTTATTTTATCTTATTTTAAAATGGTTTTAAGGTAGTTTACAAAGATCCATAGAGCATAACATGATAAAAATAAGTGGAAAAATAAATCAAAGAAACAATGAGGCAAAGGGAAACTAAGAAATTAAATAAAATGAATTCAGGATAGTGTGGCTTGGTACCCAAAGGCATGACAGAAGTGCTTTCTGGGGACCAATACAAAAAAAGAAAAATCACTAGGTACACAGTTAATGGGATCCATAAATTATATTAAAAAACAGTTCCTATGGGATGCAAAATTATATCTGATACTGTAAGCTGATGCCCATACATGCTGATAAAGGGGCACTTTTCATTGTAAGGAACTAAATATTAGAATGATATCATTAAACATAGTAAAAAAATTCACAGGACTATACCAGTGTATGATATTTTTAACTAACATATGTCCACATTCAAATACTGATCTCTTTTTGTGCAGTACAGCTACCTTGTAACAACATGTTCCTGGTTCTCTTCTTTCAATCTTATGACACTCTTAATATTTATTTCATTTATCCCTATGTTGTGATCAATCACCTCATGCATTGTTACTGTGATTTTTTAAACAGTTATCATTTGATCAAATAAAAAAATTAAAATATTTGACTTTCATGTATCTCTTCTCCACTGCTCATCCTTTGTTTACCGAGATCCAAGTTTCTTACCTATGCCAATTTCCTCCTGCTTGAAGAATTTCTTTTAAGGTTTCTTAAAGGGCCAATCCACTGGCAATGATTTCTCTTAGTTTTTGTTTTTGTTTTTCTACTTGACACAGTCTTTATTTACCCTTCAATTTTGAAGGATAGTTTTGCTATACAGAGAATTATATGCTTGGTTTCTTTAATCTCAAAACTTTTAATATTTTACTTCCCCTCTTCTTGCTTACATTGTTCTGACAAGTTTGCTGTAATTTATTATGCTTGCTTCCTATAGATAAGGTTGTATTTTCTTCCTCTTATTTCAAGATTTTGTCTTTATCACTTTTTAAATTTTTTTTTACATTTTTAATATATATGCCTATCTGTAGCTTTTTAAAATATATATATTTAGCTCTTTGATAAATCTGTTGGTTTTTTCTTATATGCTTGTATCAAGCTACATGTATCTGTGGTTTGGCTTCTATCATAAATTTTGGAAAGTCTCAAGTCATTATTAATACAAATACTTTTTCTGCTTCATGTTATTTTTCCTCTCATTCTGATACTCCAATTATATATATGTTATACCATTTTAAAACTGGTCCACATTTCCTAAACTTTTTAAGAAAATATTGCTTTTTCTCCTTGTATTTCAGTTTTGGAAAAGTCTCTTTTCTGTCCAATCTTCAAGTTCACTGTTTTTTTCCTCATCTGTCTCTGATCTACTGATAAGCCCATCAAAGGCTTTTCCATTTTTCTTACAGTTTTTTAGCATCTAGCATTAATTTTTATGCTTTTGTAAGTTTCTACATCTCTGTTTACATTATAATTTAATCTTTCATATTGTTTTCTTTCTCTGTTAGAGCTCTTAACATATTGATCAGTTATTTTAAACTCCCTGATAGTTTGAACTATCAGACTGATTTGTTCTCTGAGTTTTGTTCTGAGACTTGTTTTGTCTCTTCAGATTGTGTTTTTACTTGATGTTTTCCATATCTTATGTTTTTTTGTTGAAAGCCAGACATGTTCAGTTGGGTAGTAGGAACTGTATTAGTACATTTGGATTGCTATAACAAAAATGACATAGACTGGGTGGCTTAAAAAACAAAAGTTCCAGCAATCCCATTACTGGGTATATATCCAAAGGATTATGTAGATAAATTTTTAATGCTTTATTTCAAACAGAAATTGGGTGATTTGGATTTTTTTCATTTAGAATTTATTTGACTAATTAAATATGCATTTACTTGACTAATTTCTATGACTAATTAAATACAGAGATATGAGATAAAATCCAATCAAGATAGATAAGATAAACATGCACACAATACTACTGTAAAGCTTCAAATTGTTTCTTGAAATAAAATAACCTGAAGTGTGAATCATAAGTGTTTAGGCTAGGAAGTATCACATTTAATACATGAATATATACATGAAGAAATAAGGAAACATAACTCCAAAGGATACATCCACTGTTTTATTTCTCTAGCATGTTCTATTGGAAACTACTATGTAATCAATGTTAATATTTATAGAAATTGTTTGTGGTTCATAAACCTAGATCTGTGTTTGGAACTTCATAAACATCTATAATCATCAAAACCTACCAAAATTATATTAATTTTGCAGATTTAAAATAAGTCCCAAATAAGTGAAATAAGTTAAAGTCAAACAAAGGGCAAATGTGTTCGAACAGAAATCATTGTGTTTATTGTTATATAACACTCAATATAACATATATATTCACTCATGTATAAAATGTGCATAAGTACCTACCTATTAAGTATAAGAGGTAGTCTATAAACTTATTTACTTTATAGCATTTAATGACTTAATATTTTCCAAATATTTGCAGTTATCTCTGAATATTTTCTTAGACCATTTCTTTCAAACTTTCTACGTAAAGCCCAGAGATCTTATTTTAAAGCCAATATAGGTACTGCTGAAGACCATGGAAAAAGGAGTAGAAAAGACTCTAAGAGTCTTATCACCGTTTCAAAGTAGCTCCACTTTGCTATGTTTTATATATTTGATTAGAAATCTTAAAAAGTAGGGCAGGGAGTGGTAGCTCATGCCTGTAATCCCAGCACTTTGGGAGACTGAGGCAGGTGGATCACCTGAGGTCAGGAGTTTGAGACTAGCCTGGCCAACATGGTGAAACTCCATCTCTACTAAGAATACAAAAATTAGCCAGGTTTAGTGGCACACACCTGTAATCTCAGCTACTCAGGAGGCTGAGGCAGGAGAATTGCTTGAACTCAGAGGGTGGAGGTTGCAGTGAGCTGAGATTGCACTATTGCACTTCAGCCTGGTGACAAAAGCAAAACTCCATCTAAAAAAAATGTAAAAAGTCGCCAACTTAGGCCAAGTTGTTAGAAGTGAATTTACCATGCTGGAGAATATAAACATGCTTAAGAACGTCTGGTAAATTTTGAAGAGTTCAGTTGATTAACAGCCAGATATGCTTTTGAGTATAGTATATGATTGAAACTCTTATCCCCACAAAACTGAGTTTTAACCAAAAGCATGACTGCTTTTCATTTATATGGTTTCAGATCTGGCTAATGAGCTCATATCGGCCTCATCGTGTCTGATCTCAATAACTCTGAAGTCAAGCTTTTCCTTCTGATTGGGATCCCAGGACTGGAACATGCCCACATTTGGTTCTCCATCCCCATTTGCCTCATGTACCTGATTGCCATCATGGGGAACTGCACCATTCTCTTTGTCATAAAGGCAAAGCCCTCGCTTCATGAGCCCACGTATTATTTCCTTGCCATGTTGGCTGTCTCTGACATGGGCCTGTCCCTCTTCTCCCTTCCTACCATGCTGAGGATTTTTTTGTTCAATGCTATGAGAATTTCACCAAATGCCTGCTTTGCTCAAGAGTTCTTCATTCATGGATTCACTGTCATGGAATCCTCAGTTCTTCTAATTATGTCTTTGGGCCGCTTTCTTGTTATTCACAGTCCCTTAAGATACAGTTCTATCCTCACTAGCAACAGGGTTGCTAAAGTGGGACTTATTTTAGCCATTAGGAGCATTCTCCTAGTGCTTCCATTTCCCATCACCCTAAGGAGATTAAAATATTGTCAAAAGAATCTTCTTTCTCACTCATACTGTCTTCATCAGGATACCATGAAGCTGGCCTGCTCTGACAACAAGATCAATGTTGTCTATGGCTTCTTCATTGCTCTCTGTACTGTGCTGGACTTGGCATTGATTCTTTTGTCTTATGTGCTGATCTGAAAGATTGTACTCAGCACTGCAACTTTGGCAGAGAGGCTTAAGGCCCTAAATACCTGTGTCTGCCACATCTGTGCTGTGCTCACTTCTGTGTGCCCATAATCACCCTGGCTGCCAAGCATCGCTTTGCCAAGCACAAAATCCTCTTGTTGTGATCCTTATTGCAGATATGTTCTTGTTGGTGCCACCCCTTATGAAGCCCATTGTGTACTGTGTAAGGACTCAACAAATCTGGGAGAAGATCTTGGGGAAGTTGCTTAACATATGTGGGAAATAAGAACGTGAATAATTAGGTAATAAATTATCGACCGGTAAGCATTTACTGGTATTCGCTATGTGTTTAATGCCACCGAAGTCACAAATGAAGGACTGGAGAAAGGAACTGAAAAGCTGTGTAGTGCAGAATTCATAATAAAGTTGAGAATATAATTTAAGAGGATAGAAAATAATAAGAGATATATAAGATATAGATGTTTAATTAACGTTTTAAGAGGAGTTGAAACAAAACACTTATATGATGAAGCAGCTGGATTTGAGTCAGCTTATAAAGAATTAATAAAATTAGGGCAGATTGAGATTATCATTCAACTAGTGTCTTAAAAGTACAGATGATATACAAAGTCTAATCTTGTACTATCAAGGAAAGGTAAAATAGCAGAGCACATAGCAACTATGAAGGATGTTGATCTGATTAGAATAGAAGGTGTAATTTAACAAATAGCAAGTGATAGTTTTGCATAAGATAAGTGAACCAGATTTTGGAGCACTTAAGAAAAGCTTTGAAAAATCTAAATTCAGGAGGTATTGGAATGCCATTTTAGTCTCTGCATGCTAAATTTAAAGAAGAGTGTGCCTGTAAGCATGAGCAAGATGGATTGAATTTGGGAAAGATGAGGAAGATTGACAGGAGAAAGCATAATAATCCTGCTGTGAAGTAATGACTTAGGATAGGCAGGGAGAGAACAAAATCCTTTAGCTGTTGTTGTTTTTTTTTGTTGTTGTTATAAACCAACATGTAATTTATAGAAAATTTCCACATTTAACTAAGTGACTAAAAGATCATTGTAAACCCCCTATGATTTTGCTGTTTAGTTTTTTCCTGTGATTTAGTCTTTCCCTTCACCTTAAAATATCAGCCTTTCTAATATGTTTTTAAAAATTGATTCCTGCTGGACATGGCATTTGGCACCACAATATTTTTCACTAAAATTTATGTTTTAAACTGTTTTCTCTTGTACAGAGGAAATATTTTATGGAAAAATCAAAAGATTGCATATACAGTTGAAAATACAATTTGAAGGATGGCAAACAGTTAAGATTGACATGACAATCCTCTGGGGTACTGAAGTTAAGAGTATCTTAAACAGGAAAGAAAAGCTTTTCAAAGGAACTGGAGGTTTGAATGACGGATTTGAATTTTGTCTTGAGGATTTGGCACAGGTGACTAAATATTCAAAAACAGGCAACTACAGAGAATTTGAAACAGGAAACCGGGATGCTGCTTATCTGTCAAACTAGGAAAGTAGCCGTGGCCCTCTTAGGCAATGATCCTTGGATATAGACATGAGAGTAAATGGGTATTTTAAACAAAGTTAGGTGGTCAAACTGTGAAGATCCTCTCTTGCTAAAGTCTCTCTAATATGCTTCTTTACCCATGGTTTTCCACTGCTGTGATTTTAGTTCACATTTAAAACTTCCCCTGGATTCTCCAGTCAAGCTCTTTGAAAGATCTTTCTAAAATGTAAACTTAACCAACTTAAAATGCTTCGATACCTGTGCAGCAACTTACAAGATAGTGGCAAGGCTCTGTATATGTACAAGGCCTTTTCCATCATTCAGTATCTGCTTTTCTCTACTGTGTTCTCTGTCAATATTCTCTGACTTACACTTCAACAGAGTAACATAAACACATCATGTTACTTATATCCAAACCTCTTCTTTTTGTGTATTTTTTTGTCAGAAATGCTGCATTTGTTTTCTGTTTCTGCATAACAAATTATTAAAAACGTAGTGACTTAAAACAATACAAATGTATATAATTCTGTAAGCTGGAGTTCTGACATGGGTTTTATTGGGCTAAAATCAAGATGTTAGCAAGCCTGCATTCCTTATTTAAGAAATAGAGGAAGATCTGTTTCTGTGAATTTTCTGGGTTCTAGATGTAACCCACAGTTCTTGCCTTATGGATCCCCTCCTTAATCTTCAATTCAGGAACATTACCTCTTCCTGTGACTTCATTCTATCATCTCATCTTTCTTTGACCATGGCCAGTAACAAGTCTCTACTTTTAAGGACTCAGATAATTAGATTGGGTTCTCCTGGATAACATTGGCTATTCTGCTCACATTCAGGTTTTGAATGTTAATTAAACTGCAGAGTATCTTTTGCCATGTAAAGTAATATATTTACAAGTTTCAGGGATTATAATGTTGAAATCATTAGGAGAAGGTGCACTCTGCCTACCACAAATACATTACCTCAATTTCTCTAGCAGGACATAGCTAGATGTACCGTATTCAGCTTTGCTGACACATTTTTGCTCTAAGTACAATAAATTTATACTTAAATTTTGTTCCCTTTCTTATACACTGATTGATCTACATCATAATTTAAAATAAATAGGAGTCTTTAATTGTTTAAAAGATTGTTTATATCTCTGCCAAATTGTAAACTCCATATGATACATATGTCTGCACATCTTTGTTTTTCTGTAACTCTAGGGCTTAGCACATATTAGGACAAAGAAGGGCCCAATAAATATCTGTTGGTTAATTTGTAAATGTGTGAGTGACTGTCAAGGAGTTAAAAAAAAAAAAACTGCTCGTTTCCTAAGCTCAAAAGCTTAAGCATTCCCTGAGGACGGAGTCCTCAAATTATAATATGTCAATCATATCCAATTGGAAGATATCATGACTTCTTCAGGCAGTTCCTTTCCTCCTGCTACAATCATGCCAGGCCTAAAGCACAAACTGTAGTGTCTGCTAAAACTTAGTTGTCTTCTCTGCTAAAGGCCTGAGGTACTCAATAGATATTGGTTGCATGAATACTAAACCTACAGTCACTGCAAATTCTGATTTCTGTGTATTACTGACTGCACTTTTAGACAGCCTCCTTCTCTCAGTTTACCACTTAACTATTTTTGACAATAATTATTTATAGTAGTCTTTTTCATCAACAAAAAACGAATAATGATTTCAGCAAATAATGGACTTTGCTATCTCTTGGCTTTTTCTAAGAATACTTCCTTTGCTTAGGATGCTATTTTTCCTTAATTTCACCCGGATAACTTCTGGCTGACCTTCAGGAATCAGTTAGTAGATCATCTGAAGTTGCAAAATATTCCAGACACCTTCACTAGACAATTTCTTGAGAGTGGGAAATGTGTCTTGTTCATCAATTTATTCCTATTAATTTTTACAGAAATTGTTCAGTGAGTTTTGAATAATGAATAAATGCACAGATGTTGGCCTTATCGAGCACCCCCTCTCTCAACCATTTTCAATTCACCAATTAATGTAGCTTCCAGCTTACTTCACTCCAGCCACACTGGTCCTCTTGCTGTTGCTAGAACACTCAGGTTTATTTCTATCTCAGGACTGCTGTACTTGTTCTGCCATTCTGCAATGTTCGTCCCTCAATTTTTATTTTTCAAAAACCTAACTCCATCATATTTTGTTTCATAATTTTGTTCAGAAAATCCCCTCTTTATAGAGGCCATCCCTGCTCATCCATTTAATTGCTCTTAACCCATCACCCCACTATATTTCCTTCAGAGTACTTAGCAGTGTATGAAATAGTTAATCATTTCCTATACTGTTGTCTGTCTCTACCACCAAAATGTATCAAGAGAACAGGTTTTTTATCCTTTTTCCCACTATATTCCTATAATGTATGCTTAGAGAAAGGAGAACACTCAACAACTTTTTTTTTAACCCATCTTACTTCTGCTTATAAGCACTTTAAGCCTTAACTTAGGTAACCCCTTTAGAAAACCACCTATGGCCCTTCATCCTCTCAGGGTGGTTTCTGGGGCCCCTCATTCACTTGCCACACAGTCTTCATGGTGTTTTTGGTCTGTGTGTTTATGTTTATAATTTATGTAAGGAATTAAAATAACTAAAGTTTATTGTGAATAAAACAACATACTAAGAATTATCTTTGAAAGTTTTACATATATGATACAGCTAAATTGCATAGACAGCTTTGTGGGGTAGACACACAAAAAAGGAAGTTTTAGTTATTTTTAATAGAAAATTGATCTCAGATAAATAAAATAATTTGTCCATGTCTCACATTGAGGAAGTCAAACTTTTTATACCAGACTCCAAGTTTAGTATACTCTCTATTATATCAAATAACCTTTAACTTATCATTAGCCATAAGAAGACATAACTCCTTTATGGGGACTGAAATTACAGTACAAATCACAGAAATAATCCAGCTATGAAGCTGTATGCATGCCTCAAAATTTTCAGTGATATAATGTGTTTTTCTGAAATTTTCTGTATATACAAACTCAAAAGACATACACAATCCATGACATTCACAGACATATTACATTTTATTCAACTTGCTGTGTACAACTAATCATAGGTCTTCCACATGTTGATCCCATAATTCACATATACATATTGTAAAAATAAGGAATTCAAAATGAAAGATGTTGGAATATTGAGCCTTAAAGGAATGTGATCATGGGATCTGAGTCATGTAACAGACAGCTATAACCTAGGAAGCTGTAATCTTTGTTTCTCTTATTATAATTATTCTTTTATTTAATTATATTGTTTTTTAAAATGTTGTAAAAAACTACAGGATGCAAGAGAAGACCTTTTCCTGCTTCATTGTTGATCTTCATTATAGATTAACTTAAGTCTTGCTTCTCTTACACAAAAACCTCAGGGCTAACATGTTATCTAGGCTGGAATGTTAAATATACTCTTTCAAATTGAAAAAGAAAAAAATGAACAAGCTGTAACTATTCAAATTACTATAACTGACGGCCAGATTTTTATGGAAACTGTTGTGATCCTCTTACATTTATTTGCTTTCCACACATATAAGCAAGTCCTTAATGTTTCAGCTTTGGAGCAATGACCCCATTCCTTTGGGGTCTGTGTTACCCAAATGGTCATTCTGAACTTTGTGGCTAAATAAGCTCTTTTAAACTGGGTTGGGTTCCTTTTGATTATTTCAGGGTTGATGATATCATTGCAGAAACAGTGTTCTTACGCAAAACAGAATGGGACACTAGTGTTGGGAGCTGGGGCGTATCCAGTGTTAGATGTCAGGTGGAACAGATAGCCTTGGAAGAGACCAACTTCAGGTGAGAACTGGATCCAGATATAAACCTCATAATAGAAGACATTGTGTTCAGCCACACTCTTTCTTGATCCTGCTCTGAAACCGAGCGGGAACATGACATTCTTATGCTTCTCTGTAGGTGTTCAAAGCTCTCCTTGGCAACATCATATTCAAGCTTGCTTTCCTCAGTTACCTCTAAACCAAAACTGCAAATACTATACTGACATGCATTACTCAAAAATGTAACTTTTTATCTAAACTATCTTGAGAGTACAGTCACAATATAACATATAAAATGGGGAATAACACTATTTCTCCTTGGTTCCTTGGCTTATAATCTTTCTGACTTAGTCAGTACCTCAATCTGTTTCCACTTCACCTCATTTTTTTTTAAACCTTCCAGACATTCTAGAGAATAAAAATGGCAACAAAAACAACACTTCAGATAATTCGCAGTACATTGTCCTCTCTCTCACTTCAGGTTTGCACAAGCATTCCTTCACCTGGAACATATTTTTGTCTCCTTCTTCGTATAGTTTTTGACTGCCTAATGTCTACATTTCCCTTAAGGCTACTACTATGTCAACTCAGGGAAACCTTTTTTGATGATCATTTCCCCCAGCTAGGAGAAGATAGCTCCCAAACCAACCTCCTTTTACTTTGAGTAATACAAGTAACATGTGATTCTATAATAAATCATTCCAAAATTTAGTGTCTTAAAAATATTTATTTTGTTTACAAATCTGCAATTTGGGCTGAGTCAGAGAACAATCGATTGCTTTACAAGATCCCACTTGGAGAGGCTGGAAGGTTGGAGAATGGAATAATCTGAGGATTCTTCACTAACTTGTGTTAAACACTGACTCTGCTAAGGTCTCAGTCTCAGCTGAGCGAGACCTTAGCTGAGCCTATTGGATGGAACACCTACAGGGGGCCTCTCCGCATCGTCTGGGCTTCCTCTTATTATAGGGGCTGGGTTTCAAAAGCAAGCATTGAGTGAAACAGACAGAAATAGTGATGCAATGGAGATGGACAGAGTGTGTGTGGGGGCTATTTCCACAATATTCAATTCGTGAGGCATTTACAAATTCCTATCCAGTTACAAGGGGAGAAGAAAAGACCCTATCTCTTTATGAGGAGTGGCAAGATCGTGGAAGAGAATGTGGGATTGGAATTATTCCTGTGGCTATTTTTGGAAAATAGAATTCACCACATCATATTACATTTTATACCCTCTGCCCTCGCCACAACAGACTGAGGGTTCTGTAAGGACTATGACTCATCCCTGTACATATTTGTTGAGTAAATAAATGTCTCCTTTATTTATGCATGTTAGAAATTGTAAAGGATAGGCAAACAAGGGCATGTTTCAGGAGACATTGCCTCTAACACTAGACACAGTTACAAAAGGCATGGGTCACTCGATCCCGGATCTGTTTCGTCTTCACACTGTAGACAATGGGATTCATCACAGGAGGGAAGAGAAGATACATGAAACCCATGACCACCTGGACTAGGTGGGGTACCTGCTTTCCAAAGCGGTGGATGACAGAGAGGCCAATCATGGGAGTGTAGAAGAGCAGCACAGCACAGATGTGGGAGACACAGGTGTTAAAAGCCTTGAGTCTCTCAGCCCTGGAGGCGATGGAAAGCACGGTGTGCAGGATCAGGGCATAAGAGAAGAGGATGAGCAGGGAGTCTATACCCACTGTGAAGACAATGACAAACATGCCATAGATGCTGTTGGCCTTGATGTCGGCACAGGCCAATTTCATCACGTCTTGGTGGAGACAGTAAGAATGTGAGAGAACTGGGGAGCCACAATAGGAGAATCTTTTGAGCATAAAAGGCAATGGAAAAATAAGTGCTACACTACGACCCAGAGAGACCAGGCCAATCCTGCCAATGACTGTGTTGGTGAGAATGGAAGCATAGTGCAAGGGGCGGCAGATAGCCACAAAGCGGTCAAAGGCCATAGACAGTAGCACAGAGGACTCGAGGAAAGACAAGCAGTGAATGAAGAAGAGCTGAGCAAAACAGGAATCATGGCTGATTTCTCGTGCCCCAACCCAAAAGATGCCCAGGACTGTAGGGAGAGTGCAAAGGGACAGACCCAGGTCAATCAGAGCCAGCATGGACAGGAAGAGATACATAGGCTCATGGAGTGAGCGCTCCGTTTTGATGATAAAAAGAATTGTGCAGTTGCCCATGATGGAGACCAGGTACATGAAGCACAGTGGGATGGAGATCCAGATGTGCATGCGCTCAAGCCCAGAAATGCCACTCAGCAGGAAGGTAGAGGAAATGCTGCTGCTGCTGTTTCCCAGGGATCCCAGGGTCACTGTGTGAGGAGACATGGGGGAAGGTGGGTGCCCTCCAAAATCCTGAAGTAAATTGAGGCAGTACCAGTGATTGCACCTAGTGGAAATTAAAGGAAAAAAATTAGAATCAAATATACCTAGAACTGTGCAGCTCCTCTAGTGGCTATTTCTTTCTGGTCCTTGGCTTCCTCTCAGTATCTTTTGGAGGCAAATATATTTAGTCTCATAGTTTCAGTAAGAAAGAAAGACATGGAACTGTGAAGTGCTGAGCCAAACTGGGTGAGTTGGAGATTCTAAATGGCCTTCGCCACCCTTTTTGCTCTTTTCTGACTTCTGTATCAACCAGGTCTTCTTAGCCTCTGGACTTTTTACTAATCTCAGCCAATAGGATGCACCCAGGAGAGATAAGCGTGTGGGAGGAGGGAGAGTTCAGCTTCCCTCTCCTGGCACTGTGGGTTGGCAGTGACTGTGTTCTGCCACTGAAGGCCACGGCTGCTGTTGGGGACTTTTCTTTTATAGCAGCATGCTCCTTGCTCTCTGCTCCTGCAGACTAAGCAGTAAGAGTTTCCTCAATAATCCTGCTGGCCGTTTTTAACTTTGCCTCCCTTTAACAAATATAAATTATATATATATATATGTATATATATATATACACGTATATATATATATATAAATCCTCACATGTTTTTTTTTTCTACCAGGCCTCTCATTAATATTCCAACTTTTTATTTCATCTTCTTTTCTTTTCATATATCTTACTATGCTTCTTTTTTTGGCTATACTTTTAGTTTTTTTTTTCTCTTTTTTGTTTTTGATTGACTTCTCCAGGCACATACAAGCCCTAATTCTAGACACAGACCAGCCCTTCACTCACCTTTTCCTCTGGTCTTCCTTATGTAGCCAAATAGTAAAGACAAAATGAGATTCGAACCAATATTTGATTTTTCTCTAGACTTCAGGATATAAACAATGATTACTCTTTCTTGCCACGTAGATAATAATTCAGTGTCAGGTATCAGAGCTAGCTTAACAGGGCTTCAAAAAACATTGTGATTCTTTAGCTGAATAAGTAAATAAACTAATGGGACAAATACACATAAAGGTCTGTACAGACACTTTCTCACTTCAGTCACGGTGGCATTAATAATCAGTGCCATTAACTCACTGTCCACTTGAAGATCATATAGGGACTCATGCTGTGCTCCTTAGCTTCTGCTGGGGTCATGATCAGTGGTTACCACATTACACATCAAAGCGATTTCAGAAGAGATGGGATAAACTTGCCTGTCAGGGACAGGTAAGCTATATAGTGTTTAACACTTTTAACTTTTTCTTTTCTTTTCTTCTTTTTTTTTTTTTTTTTGAGACAGAGTCTCACTCTGTTGCCCAGGCTGGAGTGCAGTGGCATGATCTCAGCTCACTGCAACCTCTGCCTCCCAGTTTCAAGTGATTCTCCTGCCTCAGCCTCCTGAGTGCCTGATATTACAGGCACATGCCACCATACCCAGCTAATTTTTTTTTTTCATATTTTTAGTAGAGACAGAGTTTCACCATGTTGGTCAGGGTTGTCTTGAACTCCTGACCTCAGGCTGGAATCTACCCGCCTCAGGCTCTAAAAGTGCTGGAATTACAGACATGAGCCACCATGCCCAGCCAACAATATAAGTTTTATGTGTTCTGTAGAATCAGTTTTTATTGTACTAATGTAATTGTCTCTAAATGTTCAGTGTTTTCATTGCAGTGTTTCATATTTATTATTGTAAAAAAAAATCACAGATCCTGGCAAATAGTAGATGTTCTTCAGTAATTCTATTTCTTTCTTCTTCTTCACTCTATTTTGTTTAATGTCAAAATAAGGTGGAAAATATTTTTGATATTAAAATGAAATAGGATGGTGAAGAAGAAAGAAATGGAATTACTGAAGAACAGCTACAATTTGCCAGCCTCTGTATTAGGGATCTTCCAAAAATAATTAGACTTTAGAAAAACTTTGCAAGTTAGTATTATTGCCTCAATTTGCAAATGAGGAAAGAGAGGTTTAGAGAATTTTATAATATGCCTAGAATCATGCAGCCAGCTAGTGCTGAAGTTGGATTTCATATCTAGATCTCTGTAGCTCCAAGGCACATACTGAAAAGTTGGAAAAATTTTGTTAACAAATCCCAGCAATTGTTTAAGTTAAGGCAGCCTGAAGCAGGTAGAGGTTAAATTACAAAGATACAGAGGAATATTAAATATCTGGGTCACATCTTTGTTTCCTATAAACTCATCTTTGGGATTGTTTCCTATAATCCCAAAGACACACTTTCTTTGGGATTGGAGCTTGTGCTTCATATTGTAAGGAGGTAGGGTAGAATAGGAATCAGAGAGAATAATGAGGCTAGGTTAGCAGAGGGGACTTGAAAATAAAATAAAATTCAGAATAATGATACCAGGAGATAATCTGCCTGGAAAAGATCATCTTTAGCCAGTTGGCCAGAGAGTTCTTAGTCTGATAATTATTCTAAGTGCCTCTCATTTAAAATCATCACAGAATCTATTAGCAGATTTGGTATGGACTTCATTATTTCTGATCAGGACTAAAGCAATTGTCCAGAATATGGTGATATCAGGAGGAAAGACTTAACCCATCGCCTTTCTGCCCTCAAATTGTTTTGCCTTAAGACTACTTTCTGAAGGGACTTGAGCAAGTCGAATGACTGTTCTGATTCCATTATAATAGACCACACTTTGTGACCACTCAGGGAAATATCCTTTTATGTCATAGAAAACTTTTTCCCAAAGGGTCAAACTACTTCCTATCCATCTCCTTGTTTCTTGGAAATAACTCCTGCTTCTACTAACTTGTGTCTGAGCCTGGGGGGTAGACATTGAACCTTTAATAACTGAGCTTGGTTCACGCTTGCATGAAAATTCTGCCCACCTAACTTGCTTAATTCTCTGGGTCTCATCAATATTCCTGCTGTTACCACATAGGAGGCAAGTGTCCAGGCAAGAAACCAAGGAAGTTGACGAATGTGAGAAAGCTGTTGTCTACTTTCTGAGCTGGTGCTAAGGTCAGACCTGGGGTCCCATGAAGCCAGCAAGATCTGATTGCAGCAGTTACCATCTTTAGCAGGTGCCCTCTGCAGCCTTTTGAGAGTCAAAGTCCCTTCCATCCTTTCTTTCTCCAAGGCTCAGGCTGAGCCTTCTGGGATCTTTTCTTGGCTCCACACTCAGAATCAAACACCTGCCTACTATATAAACTCCTCACATACCAAGGCTAAAATTAAAGGCCATGAGCACTGTAGAGTGACTGGAGGATGGCTGTTTAAATCCATGGTTTTTATGCTACTGACCAAGGTATCCACTGAGACCCTTTAAAGCATCTTTAATCAATTCCCTAGTGGGCCTGGCTCCCTGGACTGTGTCATTACCTCAGACCCTGGAGATAAGAGAAAAAAGGAGTGAGGAGACTAGTATTGTGAGATACCTGGATGGGAAGCCCAGAGGATACCATGCACCAGCCACTGATGAAAAATATGGCAAAAGTTTTGAACCAAGTCCAAAACTTTGGGAAAGCAGGATGGGTGCTATTGATAATGTTTTATATGTGACATACCATCACTCCAGCTTAGGAACACTGGAGAATTAAATTCACTTTATGATCATAAGTGAATTTAAAAAGGGATTTTTTAAATGAATGCTTTCTCCATCCTCAAGGGGAGAAAGGAAGTCAGGCTAGGTTCTTGGAAATGCTGGGATTGTATTGATAATTATTCTGGGGGCTCAGGTAATCCTCTATGCTTCTGATCCCTGCCTACTCTCAGGAATTGCATCTCCTCTTGCTGTCTCTGATCCACTCAGAACTCAGTCCTTTGTTTCTAGACGTTCAGGAGCTAATTGAAGAAACTAATCCTTTCTTGTACACTTGAGGGTGAGATGAGCCCCTGCAAAAGGTAATTAAAACTGAAAAGGAGTTTTTATGTGATTACAAGGGTATGAAGAGTTAATCATCCATTTTTGGCCTCTGGGAAAGCTGATGAAGAAGGCATTTTAGAGAACTGAAGGGGTATTTCAGTGTTTTCATTACCCAGATAATTAGTAACCAGCTTACTTGATTTAACTTGAGAGTATAAAGTTATAAATATTAAGAAATGCCCTATAGTACCAAACGATGCACCAGAGGTGATTTCAATTTATTGTCTTGGCTGATCCCTTTGGAATGTGGCAAGCTTCCTCTGCCACAGTACGCTTTAGTTGTGCATGTTGTATAAATATTTAAGTGTCATGAGACAGTGTTTTCCAACTCACAGTCCCCAGATAATATGGATCAGAAACTTATGATGCTTGTTCAAATGTAGATTTCTGGTTCTCACCCCTGCAGAAAAAAATCGGAAATTTTCACATTTTTAACAGCTACAAAGGTTTAGGAATTTTCAAATATCTTTGTCTTATGATTTTTCAACTCTAATTATAGAATTTTTATCTCTTCTATAACTAAAAGTACATCTGTACTTTTAGCGTAGAATTTGTTCGAACACACAGTTACCTATTGTATTAGTTTGCTAGGGATGTTATAACAAAATACCATAAACTGGGTAGCTTAACCACAGAATTTCTTTTCTTTTCTTTTCTTTTTTTTCTTTCCTTTTCTTTCCTTTCCTTTTTCTTTTCTTTTCTCTTCTTTTCCTTCCTCAGTTCTGAAGACCAGTAAAATCTAAAATTAAAGTGGTAACAGGTTTTTTTTTTACCCCCAGAGGCCTCTCTCCTTGGTTTGTCACCTTCTCACAGTGTTTTTCGATGCCCTTCTCTCTATGTGTGTATGCCCCTGTTTTCTTGTTGGGTATCCAAACTTACTCTTCTTTTAAGGACACCAGTTATATTGAATTAGGGCCCACTGTATTGGTCTTATTTTAACTTAATTGCCTTTTTTTTATGCTCACAGCACAACACATTCTATCACTCATTTATTAATCTATTTAATATTTTATAGCCAAAATAATATTTTGCATAGAATAAAATCATATATTTTGTTTTCTACTCCCCACAGATAATATTTATTCACAGCCTCTGAGGCCAAGCTCTGGGAGAGGAGAGCTGGTATTAGACATGTTTTGGCAGAAACTAGATTTGAATGCCAGATATCTGGAAAGAGAGAGAAAAAAAATGGAGAGAGATAGAGAATGATATTTGTTGAATGTTTGAAATAGTTTTAATTAGAAAGATTACAGAGATTGATCCATATTATAGAGAAGATAACCTTATGTGCTTTAAGTTTCAACCATGAAGTTTCTGTAAGGCCAAAGCAAGATATAATGTGGGGACACTATAATTCAGAAAGTCTTAATGGCACAATGCCAAAAAATTCAGGGTTCAAGGTCAGATAGACCTATGTGTGACTTGGGGTTCTCATGTATTAGATATGTGATATGACAGTAATTTATCTCACTGAGCCTACTACATAAAAGTGTTGTGTAAGAATTGAAGAAATTGACTCATTAAATAGTAAGATAGACTGAATATCATTTGAGAAAATTAAAATTTTAATAAAGTGTTTTATATTCAATGTTTTACTAGACAAACATTGCAATCATTTAAAAATGTGTCATAAACATAACTTTTAATTAACATTCAGGTAAAAACGTACTAAAATAAAATTATCAGAGCCTGTTTAAAACAAATTAGCATTTATTATGGTGAAGGCAATCAAGAATGAAGTAGTTTGGGAATGAAAAAGAGGCTCTCTGATGAGAAAACTCATATATACTACAAAAACAGTGCAAAGAAGAGAAACACAGGTGTCCCGTGCCTCTACCCTGTGCCCAGGGAGTGTCATGCAGGACATGGTATTTAAAATAGGGAGTAGGAGGTGAGACTGAGAACAGTACCCATATCTAAACCTGCATCAGTACCACCAGGCCATAAATGTAGTTGACACTTACACCAGAGCAGGCCAGGTTCATGTAACTTTGGTGTAGACAGAGGAATAGTTTAGAATGCTCACTCTACATAAAAAGGACTGTCTTAGAAGGACAGGGAGAGAGAAAACAAGGGCCAGGCTCTTGGCCCAAAACCAACCAACACAAAACAAAACAAAATAATCTCTCCTCTTGGGCTCTGGAAACAGTGAGCACTGAAGTGTACTTTAATGAGTGAGAAATGACTTCCAAGTGATCCAAGGCCATGTGAGAAAAACTTAAGACTCTATGAAGAAGAAAATGTGGATGAAAAACAGCTGAGTAAAGTGTGCATCAGCAATAACCTCACAATTATTAAACCAGAAGACATCCAGGGCACCAAGAAGGGTAGAAAAGGCAAAACCCAAGCCAGAGGCAACCAAGAGAGCCAATGATTAATACATGAGCTCATACAGGTGACAGAAATGTCTAACTATGTACTGAGTTACACAGGTGAGGCTGAAGATGAGCATGACAAGCCAGGCAGGTACTTTCTCTGGAATGTCCATTTGAATACAGGCTGTAGGTTGGGTGCTACTGTTTATGAAAGACTCCATGCTTTTGGCTCTAGAGAGAAACCTCAGTACCACTGGCTCAGCAGAGGGAAGTTATGTCTGGCTTTTTCCACTGAAGTATTATAAGGAACAAATGGAAAGTAGAATTTGCTTGGTAAAATGGTCTGAATGAAAAGTTATATACGTATAATGTGTTGCCATTATTGTCCTGAACATTAGTACTTTCTTCAGAATATGCCTTGCCTAATTTTGGTCATTTTAATCACACTGGTCTTCTTTTATCTTATCATTTCTGATTGTTTATTTCTGTTTCCTTTACAGTCCTATAAAATAGTAATTCAGACTTGCCTTGTTTTCTGGCAGTTGCTTGCTCCACATCTTGCTTGGCATTGTGGGAATGAGATAAGAATAAAGAGAAGCACACAAAATGAAATAAAGAGTCACTTTTCTCCAGAAGTAAGTCTTAGCTAGAAAAATAAGACTATCTTCTCATTTACTTAGTGGTTCTTTTATGTGCTAATTTATTCAACACATATTTGTTAAACCTCATGTGCAATTTTCTTCATTTGTTCCATCCCCTATCTTTTACTGTTTTCTCTCCCTGCTTCTTTATTTTCTCTGTCTCTTCTCTCTCCATGTCTCTTTAAAAGATAAATATAAAATTAAATTGATTTTTATAAAAGAGACAGATTTAAAAATATAATAAAATTAACAGTAAATTTTATATCTATTTTCTACCTTTTCAAACAAACCAATTATAGATGGCCTACTCTTGGTTCTAGTTTTATATCTATTTTCTACCTTTTCAAACAAATTCTGATGATGATGATTATAATAAAAATGTAAGTCATTATAATTTTTAAAATTTGAAAATAGGATGTATTAATATTTTAATGTCCCTCCCACGTACTAGCCCTTGACTGGCATTTTCAGGTCTAGCATGGCATTGAACACTCTCAGAACCCCAATGAAATATGTAGACAATAAACTTCCCTCATCTTACGAATGCCTAGGACAGTGCCAGGCATCACCTGGCTCTCAGGATATATTTGCCATCTGGTGAAGGAGGTCACAGAACCTTTGCTTGTGTTGCATACATTCTCTTTCTTGCCTTCCTCTCTTCCTGAGTTCTTGTACTAGAATTCAATATATTGTATCTGACCACCCTAGCTGTTCTCCCATAGCTTTCCAAATCCACTCTCCTAGGTTCCCATTTGGTGAAGATCTGGAAATTAATTAAGCAACTCTGTGAAAGACAAAATGCTTTATAGTGAAGACTGCCTTCTTTCTCCCTTTATTTCTTGCTGCACTCTTAATTTCCTTATTTTAAAGAGAAACATTCAAGTTTCATATTTATATTTCTAAATCCATTCACGAAACATAAACTTGAAGGGTTGAATGTGACTTCCTAATGCTTTGCAAAGGACACTTTGCCATTGTGTACTTAGCACAGCAGCAAGACTGAAAAGAGTTCTGCTTACCACCCATCCCTATCTCTAGGTCTCCTGCCCCATGCTTAGGACCTGAATGCATTTCTAGTTTTCTTCCCAAATTATCTATTTGTTTGAAGATGTTTCACTAGATTGAGGTTTTCTGGGCTTTCTTCCATCACAGATAACTTCCCGCCATATCACTGCATCTTAACTCTTTCTCTCCTACATCTAAAGCTTTCTTTGCAAAATAATTTACTTAAAAATATTTGAGTAAATTTTCTACATAAGGTACTATACTTGGGGAAATGCATTAGTCCCTTTTTAATTAAAAATGTGGAAGTTTATTATGTTTTTGACTGATTAGGGCTGTGCCAACTCTATTTCTTATTCTCAAAGTAGTAATTTTGGTATTTTACTACTTCCTGTTCATAAATAAAGCCACGGAGCTCCATACATAATACATATTTTCAAGTTTAAACAAGTAAAATGAACTGATTTGGAAAGCAGAAATATTTGAATATAAAAATAATCTAGGAAAAAGTCTAATCTAGCACATAGTAATAATAGTTCCAAATGTTTTCTTTTTGCTCCTCTCTTAAAATTAGCTACCCTCTCTTCTTTCTCCCCTCAGCTTTTTAAGACTCCAGCCATCTCTTACCTTCCTTCCCTTATGATCTGGCTTAGCAGATATTGCTTTTGCTCTTTCAGAGTTGGCTCCACTTGTTGAGTTTTGCTACCAACAATAATTATGGGCATTTTTTCCTCTTATATGATGTATTTTTTCAGAAATTAGATAGAAAAGACATTTATTGATTAAAATCACTCTGGAGGTGACTCTATCGGGCAAAGAAGCTGACATGTAATGAAGTCCAAGGCTTTGGCCTTCTTTAATATTTATATTGCATGCTGTATCCTAATTTGTACATATCCTCAATTAGAATGCAATTTCCTTGCATTCTAAACATTTTAAATTATATTAATTAACATGAAATAGAAAACGAGATATAGATTAAAAAGTTTAGAATCAGACATCTATTCAAATCACGTGTTAATAACATCTGTTCTTTGAGAAGTTAATTTCTCTATGCTTCCGTTTTCAAATATGTAAAGAATAATACTACTTGTGAGAATTGAATGAAATAGCAGATATAAAACATCTAGCATAATGCAATAAAAATTAATGCCTATTTCCCTGATTTTCCTATTTTCTCTTTTAACCCACTCTGCTTCTATGTCTACTTTCCCCACACCTTAGCATTTTGGGGTAAAATAAAGCACCTAATTAATTAATTTTATAATGACATATACAAAGGCTAATGAGCTATCTTAATAACTTCATTTTATTTTTATTTATTCCACTCACATTGACTTATTTTTAATATTTTATAAAGAATATTACTTTATTTTTGTAGAGACAGGATCTCTGTATTGCAGGCTAGTCTCAAACCCCTGGCCTCAAGTAATCCTCTTGCCTCGGCCTCCTAAAACACTGGGATTACAGGTATGAGCTACTGTGCCCAGGCAATATTATTTAAACTAATGCTTACCACAAGATGTTTTAATAAGATAAATTTTATAAATCCAGAATTGATCTCATAAGACCAAAAATATACTCATGCTGTCTTAATAGGACTCAGGGAGAGGAGCATCACACACTGGGGGCAGTTGCGGGCGTAGGGGAGAGACACCCGGGGTGGGGAGGGATAACACGGGGGAAAATGCTAGATATAGTATGCACCTAAAGTAAAATAAATAAATTTTAAAAAACTCTTAAAAACAGAAACTGTTTATTCTTTTTTATCTAAAATTATTTAATGAAAGTCTGCTATGTGGTAGAGGTACACTTAGTGATAGAATTAGATTTTTCTTCTTACTGTAAATATTTAAAAGATAAGTTTCTAGTGGTCTTCTCCTATTGGGCCTTATCAGCTATGGCAAGAAGTATAGATTTTAATATAAACATGAAGGGAAATACTGGAAGAATGAAGGATTATATAAGTAAACATTGTTTTATTATTCATTAATTCACTTACTTTGACTTTGATAATTAAACCTTAAAATATAAGTTTATTGGATCCATATTATATTTTATGTAAACATATAAGATATTATGTAACATATACTATACTACATAGACCATTTTTGCATCCAGACTGGGGGAAAAGAAAGACACTAAACATGACTTTGACAATGGCATATAGAATGTAGTTGAGAGAAAAGCCCGGGGTATCAAGAAGAAAGAGATAGGAAGCAAGCAGAACTTCGAAATCTTCCAAAGCCAGAGGGTTAAATCCAGGCTGGGAAAAGATTGACTTTAGCAGAAGAAAATGTAAACATTATGTGAGTGAAAGGAATTAATCATAATTTATTAAAATAGGTGTTAAATTAATATTAATAATGAATTAACATGAGAGTCACATTGGAACAAATCTGAACAGTTGAGTAACTATAAGGAAAATACATCAATGCACTCTGCTCTCTGGCTAGAGGAAAATGACAAAGGTCATGACAAAGCAAGACACTTACATCCTCAAATCAGAGAACATTCTCATATAGAAATTATAGATAATACCTGCTTTGAAAGAAAGAAGCTTCAATGACTCACACAGAACAAAAATAATTCTCAATATTAGTTTTGTCAAATGGAAATCAATTTAATTTAATAAGATTAAAATAATAATGATTGGATGTACGCTATTTGCCAGGCACAGTGCTTGGTGCAGAAAATATCAAGATCAGTCTGGCACAAACTGGGCTTTTAATGATTCTATTGGCTACTGTGGAAGGCAGACACATAAAGAGAAAATCACAGGAAAATTGAGGTATTGTAACAGAGTTGCAATGAAAATTATAGTAGGGATACATGGACTCTTCTTGGAGTGATTAGAAGGGAAGACTTTAGGGAGCAAGCCACTTCTAAGTTGACCTGGTGGAGTTGCTAAAGAATTAATGATACACTATCCAAAAGGATCTCTGCACACTTTTTCCCTGTGGACTTTAGGTGAGAGAGAGTTGCTAATATTCAGATCATGACAAAACAATTGCTTTACCCTTTTTGGAAGGTCGCCCAGGTCTTCTAGAAGAGGATTTGTCCTTAATGACTCATGAGAGTCCCAGTCTGGAGGATAAACTCATTGAAAAGTTTGTGGTTTTGTTCCTAATTGTCAAGAGTTCTTCTACCTTGCCCTAGCCCCTCCATAAAACCTTTTTTTTTTAGGCCAAGGAGTAGAGATGGATGCTTTATATATATTGGAGCCTTATCAACTTGGATATGCTTAACACCATAAAGCAAATGAAAACTCTCAAATATACATAGTTGATTCAGTTACTTGTGAAAAAGCTCAAGAGTTGTGGAACAACTATTTATCTTATAATGCCGGGGGAAAAAAGGACCCAGAGAGTACCAATCCACTTCATCTGTTACATACTAGGTCTCCAATCTTGCTCTACTTTAGTTAACTGAGCCACTCTATAGCTGTGAAAGTGTAGGTTGAACTACAGAGAAAGTCCAAGAATCTGTTCTCTCCTCCCATCCTCAAAAATGGAGAGCACCATTATGGATTGGTCATATGTAAGGACATTGTATCCACTGCCATACAAAAAGGTGGGATTTTCACTATGCTGTAAGAGAGGTTTAACAGTCAGTCATATATGGCATATGTTGTGTCCTTACTTTGGACTGCTTCCTTTGGAGAGCTTGTAAATAAAAACAGCTTTAGAAGCTGAGAGCCTGGTGATACGGTTTGAATATTTGTCCCACCCAAATCTCATGTTGAAATATAATCCCCAACATTGAAGATGTGGCTTGTTAGGAGGTGTTTAGGTCATGGGGACAGATCCCTCATGGCTTGATAGTGAGTGAGATCTCACAAAAATGATGGTTTAAAAGTATGTGGTGCCTCCCCTCTCTCTCTCGCTTTTGTTTTTGTCATGTGACATGCCTGTTCCTGCTTCACCTTCTGCCATGAGTAAAAGCTCTCTGAGGCCTCCCCAGAGGCCAACCAGATGCCAGTGCCATGCTAGAAAAGCCTGCAGAGCCACGATCCAATTAAACCTCTTATCTTCGTAAATTACCTAGCTCCAGGCATTTCTTATAGCAATGGGAGAACAGCCTATCACACTTTCCCTGAAAAAATATTTGTAGCAAATGACTAGAAATTGAAGAAACCATTAATTTTCCTCATTCTACAAAACTGGTAACTACTTCCTGGGGTTTCCTAGTCCTTTTTCTTTTAGTATTATTATTATTCTAGGTTCATTCCGGATCAGGGAAGGGAGTCCTACAGTCCATTCTGCCTCTATACAATTTGTTATTTAAATGGGGTAAGGCAAAGCCTGATAACACAAGAGGAATTTGTTTGAAAGTTACTGCTCTTTCTGTAGATATGTTTTCTGAGGACTTAACAGAGACATATTACAGTACCCATATTCCTGGTTCTCCTTGTCAATTAACATCTGCCTTTTTTATAGTCTATTTAGAAGTAATATCTCTCTTTTATTTCTTAAAATAAGAAATCTTTTGCAATTCCATTTTCTTAATTTCCTAGACAGATATGCTGAATGGAGGGAAATGAACATAGGAGATCTGTATTGAGTGTCATTTCAGACCTGAGAATAAAGACTTTTCAATGAACTCAGCATGCAGATTCCCATTCTTCTGAAATTGAGATTCCCACCTTCTTTCTGATTGGAATACCAGGGCTGGAGCATGCTCATGTATGGATCTCTGTCCCCATCTGCCTCATGTAGTTGGTAGCCATCATAGGCAATTGCACAATCCTCTTTGTGATCAGAACTGAGCCCTCACTCCATGCACCCATGTACTATTTCCTTTCCATGTTGGCTGTCTCTGACCTGGGCTTGTCCCTCTCCTCCCTACCCACTATGCTGAGGATCTTTGTATTCAATGCCACAGGAATCTCCCCAAATGCTTGCTTTGCTCAAGAATTCTTTATTTGTGGATTCACAGATATGGAGTCATCAGTGCTTCTGGTCATGTCTTTGGACCGCTTTTTGGCCATACGCAACCCTCTGAGATAGAGCTCTATCCTCACCAGTGCCAGAATTGCCAAAATGGGACTGGCGTTTCTTATTAAAAGCATGGTCTTAGTACTCCCATTTCCTTTTACTCTTAAGAGGTTGACATGTTGTAGGAAAAGCCTACTTTCTCATTCCTATTGTCTCCATCAGGATGTCATGAAGCTGGCCTGCTCCTACAACACAGTCAACTTCTTCTATGGTTTCTTCGTTGCCCTCTGTATGATGTCAGACAGTGTGTTCATTGCTGTGTCTTATGCGTTCATCCAGAAGACTGTCATGGGAATTGGATCCCACAGGGAGCGGCTCAAGGCCCTCAACACCTGCGTCTCCCATATCTGTGCTGTGCTGATCTTCTATGTGCCCATCATTGCTTTGGCATCCATGCACCGCTTTGGCAAGCACAAGTCTCCAGTGGCCATGATTCTCATTGCTGATGTTTTCTTGCTAGTGCCACCTCTTATGAACCCCATTGTATATTGTGTGAAGACACAGCAAATTCATGAAAAGGTTTTGGGAAAACTGGGTCTTCAACAATGGTGTCAGTAAACATGGTGCAAGATCAGCCGGGATCAGGAAAGAAAGTAATATCTTTCTAAGCAAAGTATTACCAGTGATTTATCATTATCTTTTTAAATTATTTGTATATAGTAGGCCTTTCTTACCCATAGGTTTCACATCTGCAGATAAAAAATATTCAGAAAAAAAATGTGTGATTGATTGCATCTGTACTGAATATGTAGATAATTTTTTATTATTATTCTCTAAACAATACAGTACAACTATTTACGTAGTATTTTTATTGTATTTGGTCACAAATATTCTAGAGATACTTTAAGGTATATGGGAGGATGTGTATAGGTAAGATGCATATATTATGCCATTTTATATGAGACTGAACATCCTCAGATTTCGGCATCCTTGGGATTCCATGATCCTGGAACTAATTTCCTGTGGATAATGAAGGATAACTATAATCAGTACAGCATATAAGCTGTTTAAGGATTCTGTGAACAAAGGACTGACATGGCCATTGATAAGTATGTATGTGACAGTCTTAGAATATTATTGAAATCATGACTCAACACACTGAAACATCATTTTAGTTATACTGTTTATAGCGCAAGGATAAGTGTATGTGAAAGCAAGGATTGTATTCCCTTGCAGACAAGGACTATCAAGGAGCCGAAGATTAAAGGTTATCACCGCAATCCAGTTGCTGGTTTTCTTTCAGGTGATTTTCAGACACTTGGCATTTTTTGAGAAGCATTCAGTCAAATTTTGTGTGAATTACTGATTTCCCATTTAAGTGGAAAGAAGTCTATTGTCAAGTATGAGTTGGTTAACAATCCGCTCACTTTGCATCTTCCTTAACAGTTAAATAGGTAGTGTAGGGGGAAAACCCCACAAGTGCCATGGCAAGGGTCTGAAGCCTCAGCCTGTTCCCATATTAATATTAATTTAGAAAAGAATTAGAAATGTAGGCACATAGTTATTCCTTTATATGATCATATGTAATCTTATAGTTACTTATACATAAAGATGTATGCTCAATATAACCTTTAATTTTACTGACTACCAGGTTATGAAGCATGGAACTGAGGTGACATTGTGAACAAAGTGATCCTAAGGCAAGATGCTCTAAGCCCTCTGTCACGCCTGCATAAGGGCTGCTGGAGGGCGCCTCCGCTGTGTGGCAGCGCCAGCGCTGGGAAAGCGCCTGCTGTTTAGCCAGCTAGGGAAGGAGATGACCAAAATGTCTGAGACATCTCCTTCCTGGGGAAGTTACGCGAAAACTCCACTTTTCCAAGCTCTTGTGGCAAGGCCTGATGCTGTCAGGGAGGCCCACAGGCATCCAGGGGCTTAACTGTCTCTATGTGATGTTGTGCTTCAGTGGTCATGTTCCATGTCTACTTTCACACCCTGCTTCTGAACCTGGTTTCTCTTTTTCTCAGAAGATAAGAATTAATGTCCTTGACATTTCTAACAAATATGCAAAGAGCACTGACGCATTAGGTTTTCTCCTCCCCTCTGCTACTTGAAAGTCTTGGGACCCCTATCTTCAAGACACATGATTTACCTGACCCTATCACCAACCACCATTACCTCACCCTACCTTCCCTGCCCACTGCTTTGTACTCAATAAAAGTCAGAGTGTCCAGGCACTCGGGGCCACTGCAGGTCTCCACACTTTGGTCGGCAGTGGACCCCTGAGCCCAAACTCTCTTTTCTCTATCTCTGTGTCTGTGTCTTTTATTTCTACAGTTTCTCATCTCCTCACCCGCAGGGAGGGGCTCACAGAACCCTATAGGGCTGGACCCTATAAGGCAGAACCAGTATGTCTTCTACCTTGTCATTTTCACAGCTCTTGGTAAGAAATAGGAAAAAAATTTTAAAATACAGTATTTTTAAGTACTGATATCCTTGATTAGAACATATATCTAAAATATATGTTCTAAAATAATGGTTCTTACAGTTGTTTAGACATTTCATATTTTAAATTACTAAGGTTTCAATTTCACTAAGAGCTTAGAAATAACTTTAAACTAGCATAAAATAACTATATAATATTCAATATAGCATAATATGCATGGTTATACAGTTTCATATTTTTTAAAGGAAATAGCCAAAGATGTTTGGGTATCTCAAATTATTTTCTGTAAAATGCATTTATTTCTTGTCTTTTATTTGTGAGTACTTAGTAGTAGACAAAGATATAAAACATAAATTTAGAATAAGTCAATCCTTAACAATTTTCTGCTATGAATTAGTAGAAAACTATTGTTAGTTTATTTCAGTTTTATTGCCTAAGTTGAGCTCACAAGTAATTACTATTATTTCTGTTTTAAAGAACCATTTTGAAGAAAGTTCAAGCAATCTTATGTATTTCATGTGGTGAAATAATCTTAGATAGTCTATGTCCCCCGGTGAATTTAGGTGAATTCTTATTGTCTGATGGTTGATCCCGACTAGAAGTGCACAGCCTCATTGGGGAAGGGAAGGACAATCTTGCTTGTCTCCTCCCAGGCTGCATTATTGAAGTCTTTTTCTGTGACCTCAAACAGTCTCCATTTATGTCATAACTATTAGTTGCTTGTCTGTTTCTCTTAATTTGTATTTTGTTTCCTCAGAGGAATTGCATTGATCAAATTTATTGGCATATCTCCAGCACTTGTACAGTGTATAAAATTGGCATCTGACTAGTATTCTAACACATTTCCCAGCTTGTTTTGAAAAACAAACCAAAACAACAACAAAAAAGTATTTAACAACTCAGAATATGTTGATAAATTACAAGCACACCAAACATCTCAAATGATAGAAAACCTATTGCCAAAATAAGTAAGGAGTAACTATAAATTTCAAGTCAATTAAGCTGTCCTGAAAAACAGGTCATGTTCTGTTCAACCACAAGAAAAAGAAAACACATTTTTATTAAAGAAACAATGAAGTTTTTAGTTTTTCTCCTCAACTCAGAAATACAAATCTGTACTAGATGGAAATGACTCAAGTCATAAAATGTCAATAAATGTTTCTGGATCAAGAATCAGTAGGCTAAAAATTGTTTCTCTCAATTATTCAACAGGTTTAATACACTTCTAATTAAGCTTCCAGTAACATTTATTTTGTAATAACTAAAATAATTATTAAAACAGAGATATGAGTAAACTGCAAAATATATAATAAAAATAAATACATTACAAACTATAATAAAGCTTAATATAATAGTAAGATTTATTAAACAGATATAAAATTGTGCAGTTTACTCAACAAATCAATGAGAACAAGGAAATAGAATAATCACATTAACATATATAAGATCTGAAAATGTAACATATAATCAAGAAATATCAGAACTTTATATAAAATTGATAGAGTAGTCAAATAATACAGGGGGAAAAATGAAAACCTATTCAATATTTCATATTTCTGTGCATGTGATATTTATCACCCACAAAAAAATTAAGTACAAAGATAATTTTAAATTCTACTGAGATATAAGCAAATAAATTATGTCTGGATGGGATAAGTTCTCTGATTAAATAACTACAATGTTATTACAATGGAAAAGTGAAAAGAAAAAAGCAACCCTGGAATTCTTGTCAAAGTTCACAAAGTCTCTTACAAATAATCCTTAGGCTGTGGTTTTATTCTGGGTTTGCCAACAGGCTGTCTAAAATAAAGTCTTCTGTCCTTAATCCTTGTTTAGGGTCAGATGCTACAAACTAGATATATCTTGGAATTCTTGCACTTTTGAATAATAGTTGTATTTTTTTCTTTTTGATGAAGATAGAACCAAAGATATATTAATTTGGCAACAATATGAGAACCAAAAGCATTACATATATTTATTGAAAAGCAATAGTTATATGAATAACATTTGAAGTCACAATTCAGAAGATAATGACAATAGAATATATCCGGTACTGACCAGGTGCAAGGCATTGGGCTATATGTTTACCAGAATTAACAGCATTAACTTTTGCAAGAGCCTGGAAAGATAGATTTTATTACTTTCTCTTCTTCTCTGGGTTAAGAAGTTAAAGATTTATGAAGTTTAATGACTTTTTCAGTAATATAGAGCAATAAAGTGTTAGGAGCTTAAATCTAAGCCCAGGAACTATGATTTCAGAGCCCACAAATTCAGCCACTGCAGTTGGCCAACACAAGTTATTTCACCTCCTTCTAAATTTAATAATTTATATTTCTGGAAATCTATAAAGATAATCAGAGATAGAATCAAATATACATTTATAAGAAAATATATCAAGGGTTACTGAAGCATTAAGCAATAGGAAATAGTAGCATAAACCATGACATACAAATATGATGACATGCTATTCACCAATGCAACACAGCATCAACGACTAACTGGTGCTTGCTAAACCCTGTATTGGTTTTAAGGATTAAATGAAACATTAGACATAGGCCTACTATCATGGAGTTCAGGTGGTGGGGAAAACAAGTAAATAAATAATAAATTAGCAAAGCATGGTAATTTTAATTATACAACTAAGAAAGGGCCTATTTTGGTAAATAATGAAAGCAAAGCTTCCTAGAAGTAAAATCTAATATAAAATATGGTTTAATAGAAAATAATGAATAATAGCAAGCAAATATTTAAGACATACATTTGCATATACACTATTATCTTAATTTCTAAATGTGCACATACATATGCCCATATGTTTGTTTATTTAAAAAAGACAATAGGTTTAATACACTTAGGTTATATACAGTCATGAGTTGCTTAATAAGAGGAATTTTTTTCTGAGAAATGCATCATTGTGTGACTATCATATAGTGTATTTACATAAACCTAGAGGGTATAGCCTACTACATACCTATGAGATAACCTATTGCTCCTGGACTACAAAACTGTACAGCATTTTACTGTCCTAAATACTGAGGTAACTGTAACACAATGGTATTTGTGTATGTCTTAACACAGAAAATGTACAGCAAAAATACTGGTAGTATAGTCTTATGGGACTACTGTGGCATATGGGGTACATTGTTGACTGAAAGGTAACTATGGGGCACATGACTATATTATGTAATCTCTCTATAGGATTGCAAATAATTGTTATTATATTTTAAATATTTTCTATTTCTGAACACATTCACACATTTTAATTTTATATATTACACTCAAAATCAGAAAAACTCCAAATATATAAAATACATTGCTTAAAATCACAAAACAAATTCATAGCCTATTAACAATTACTATAGGGATGGAGTACATTGATACAAATGTTTTTGGTGTTGAGTGAAAATGTTGCATTTTGAGTCAGGTATTAAAAACTACATTTTTTAGTAGTAAAAGATTAACACACATATGTCACACTATTTTATGACTGTCATAAAACTGGAAGAAGTATCACACATTTTCACAATCGTTCATCTAAAACCTTTGGAATTCAATTATATTTCATACTTTAAAAGAGCCATATATCTCTGGAGGTATTACCCTGCACTCAAACGTAGCAATATTTCTGAAGTGAAATGTGTAAAATAAATTATGTTCCATAAATATGTTCATACAATGTCCTGTTAGGTTTTTTAGCCAATAAATTTTGACATCAAACTTAAGAAAGTAAAAAAAAAGAAAAAAAAATGTTTTTCCGGATATTTTGAAACTTCTAAATTGTGAATAGAAAATTGTAAATCTACCAAGGAAAACTTTTAGAAACGTCCTCAAAAGGAGCAACTGTAAAGCCAGAGACATCTGAAATAACTGAGGCAGAAAAGTTTGGATGGTTAGATTAGTGTGTGATCTGGGATGTCTGCCCTGCCACAGTTAATTTCAGGGTCAGAGACGCTGCCATAGTTTACACTCTAAGGAAAATTGTATGGCATCAGATGTCTAGAAACTAGATATGTATTTAGATTCTACATCTTTTCTATGTCTTTGGATTCTATATCTATCCTATATCTTTGGATTCTTGCGCTTTTGAATGATAGTTGTATTTATATTCCTTTTGATGAGGACAGAACCACAGAGACATTTATTTAGCAGCAATATGAGAACAAAAGTTGAAAGGTAAAATACTGAATTGTGGTATAATAGAATACAAAGGCTTCCCTCTGAGTGCACAAGACCAAGAAACATTTTGGCTACAATGAGGGGACTTGGAGTTTGAAAAACTGAATTTCACTTATAATTGCATTACTTTATAGGATGGTCATTCACTTGTTTTTCCTAACCTAAAAAATGTATGAGTCCTGCCACATGCTCTTATATAATCTCAATTACCTGAATATGATGTATAAAAGGAAACTCATGCAAATAATTTTAATTATAAATGATATGTGATTATTGTTGGTAAAAGGGATTGTAGCCCAAGCAAAGCAAAATCACAAAGTTGTCAGTGCTTGAGCTGAACAATGCAGCTTGAAAGAAAACTGAGGCCAAGAAACCGGATTGAGACTGGTGTTCCCTATCTGCCAAGGAATAGGAAGTTGATATAAGGGGAGGAAACAGGTGGCTCAAATCAAAGTACCTGCTTGATCTATAGTGGTCAGACATAAATTATCCTAGGTAAGATGAAATTGTCAAAACTGTGAAAAAAAAATTGAAGAATTATCTCCAGCATCCTAACAATCCTGCACCTGAGTTTACTTCTTCACAAAATAAATATGGTTAATAAAGCCAATCTAGAAATTTCCCATTAAAAAGCATTGAAACTACGGTTCAATTCTATAGTGATGAGTATACCACAGAGTAGAAGCAGTTAATAGCTAAGTAAAAAATTAACAACCCAAGAAAAAAGGGCAAACAGAAAAAAAGCTGCAGTTCTGAGAGTTAGCAGTGGAGTTGCTTTGGAATCAGGATTAGAACTGTATTAGAATATACAGGCAATGGGAAAATAACAAAAGTCAATATGTAATGTTAGATATTGGATGGATTGGCGGTATGCAAAGTACTAACTAAAACTGAAAAAGTATCACTTCTATTAAGAAGAAAAGGGACTAAAGAAAGATAGAGGTATGGGAGTATATTTGTAAGGATACAGTGCTCTCTAGAAGTGACTCCAGGAACTGAAACCAATGTGCAAGACTTTCCTAAAGTTTTTAATTAAAACTATGTGTGTGTCTTTGGGCACATATGTAACTTTTCCTTTTACCAGCTAAAGTAACAATCTTCATTGCCTCACTGGAAATGTCACCCCAGGGGGAAAAAAATGTTCAGCTGGATGTGAAAAAAAAATTGTAATTTATTTCTGTTCTAAAAATTACTGTTTTAAAGGAGATAACTAACTTATTCCACTATATTAAAGTGACTTTATTCTGCTTTCATATGCACAGGAGTCATGTCATTGTTTAAAATGGTTCAGGGACTATACTAAATTAATTTGGTTTTAAATGATGGCATTAAAAAATAAAACTCTTTGATAAACTCGGGGGAAGTTACTGCCTTCTTCCCACTCCAAAAATTCAACTGGAATTGACTCAGCAACCAAAATGTCTGTGGATAAGACTGCCCCAAGTCCCTTCCTTTTTGAAGTATAATTCATGTCCCGACAATTTCCTACCTTCAATCCCATCTTCCTCTAAGACCCCTCACATTAGGACCCCATGAACCCTTGGATTGGAGCAGCTGGAACATAGCCTGGCGGATTGTCTTGGTCTTCAAGCTGTAAATGACAGGATTCAGCACAGGTGGTAAGAGCAGATAAATATTGGCCAAAGTGCTACAGAGCACTCTTGGGGTGGACTGGAAGAGGCGATGTGCCAAAGACAGGCTGATCATTGGTACATAGAAAACAGTGACTGCACAGATGTGACAGACACAAGTGCTGAGAGCTTTTTGTTGCTTCTTTGGGGCCACAGTGCTCAGAGCAGTACGGAGAATCAGGACATAGGAGAAAAGAATAAACAATAAGTCAGTGCCATTCAGGTAGAGCTGAAGAAACAATCCCCAAAAACTGCTGATCCAAGGCTTGGAATATGTGTATTTGATCACATCTGGGTGGTAGCAAAATGGATGGGAAAGCTCTTGACCTCCATGAAAAGACGCAGTGTTTATGGCTACAACAACAGGAAGTAAGAAAACTACTGGTCGAAAACAGACGACCAGTCCTATCACCAGGATCATCCTGTCTGTGAGGATAGTAGCATAGTTCAGTGGGTTACAGATAGCCAGGAAGCGGTCAAAGGCCATGGCTCCCAGCACTGAGGACTCCAGCAAGGAGAAGGCATGCACAAATAACATCTGAATGAAGCAAGCTTTAAAGCTGATCTCCCGGGCGTGAAACCAGAGAACACCAAGCACAGTGGGAAGGGTCGTGATGGTCAGACATAGATCAACAGCTGCCAGCATGGAGAGGAAATAATACATAGGCTTGTGGAGTCTCCGCTTAGTAATGACGACAAGAAAGATCATACCGTTTCCCAAGAGGGCAATGGTGTAGAGACAGCAGACTGGAATGGAGATCCAGACATGAACACATTCCAGCCCAGGGTATGCAGTGAGGAGGAAGTTTGAGGAAGACAAAGTGGTGTTATTGAATATTGCCATGGTTGGTTGAGGACACTGAACTATGAGGAAAGAAAAATAATTAAGATTCTTAGTACGTGTCATACATTTTATTAGTCATTTTATATACAATTTTAAATTTACGGTAGACATTTTTCTTCTGTTTTAAAGAAAGGAAATGGACATAGGAAGGTTAAATAGTTTATGCAGGCTAAAATACTTAAATACAGATTCAAATTCAAAACCAAATTTACTAATTCCAAAGTCTATTATTTTTTACTGAACTTCAGATGATCTGAGAGGCCAGGCTAATGAGACAGATTTGGATGACTGAATGCTGTCATTTCCTTCTTTTAAAATATAAAAATTTTTAACAGTCGCTTATATTCATATATGATCTACAGGAGGGATAGAGATGAGAAATAAGCAAATAGAGAGCTATATTCTCATGACTCATCTAAAGAATGTTTGTGGAGTCCAAGTGTTTTTGAAACTATGTGTAAAAGTCTACATATGTTTGTATTGGTTTTATCTTCATGCTGATGAATGCAGAGGGATGTTTGGGATGGAAAAGTAACTGAGAGATGAGATGTTTGTAAAGTAGATACCAGTTATCCTCAGTTCTTTGAATGATATCTCATAAAGACAAAAAAGAAATGACACTGGATAATGTGAGTGGGGTAAAAGGAGAGGAGACAGTGGCTCCATTTGCTACTGGGGAACTTTTTCTGTGTAATGGAGACAGAAAAAGGAGAGGGCTTTCTCTCTGTGAACTCATACACTCTGATGCCCGTGGTAGGTCAAAGTTCAGTGCCTAAGTTTATCAAGGTTTTCTCAACATTGCCAGCTAACCAGAGCAATATGTTAGTGCTTTCTCTCTTCAGGGACAAGCCTCCACCCAACTGGTCAGGAAGAAAATAGCATCTGCCCATTCATATTCAGAAGGCCAGGTGAAATTGTTTGAATAACACTCACTCCACTCAATAACTGTGTGACCCAAAGGTCAACATCCAGATTTTCTGGGCTCAGTAATGTTACAAACCCATCCTCTTCATTTACCAACCCTACCTTCTGTTAATTTGTTAACAATTATATTTCCTACACAATTCAGAATTTACCCTGACAGTTCCATGACATATTAAGCTAAAACTATCCTCTACTTCAATCTTTGCATCACATTTTGCTTGGACCTTTCACTTGGTGCTTAATAATGAAGCATAGCTCATATTGATCATTTACATATGCAAGTACCATGTTCTTTTTCTGCCAGAAGTTTGAGTTTTTTTTAAAGTTTGAGCATGCATGTTTTTAATCTCTCAGTGCTAGTTACTAGTTACCTAGTAATAGGATTAGAAAGTAACAGGATCAGGAAACACAGAAAGTTTCATTTAGCAACACGGATTGATTGCCAAACTATTAGCACCATGGAAAGAGAGTTTTGAGTTCTATTGTCCTTTGCCTTTGTCTCTTCTCTCTCCTCCTGTCTTCTCTCTCCCTATCTCAATTTCTTCCAGTATCTGTTACACTCCTCCCTTTCTTCATCGAATGTTACTCGTAGCTCCCATCAATTTATTGTTTTATCTTCTTCCTCTCCTTATCTTACCATCCGTTATTTTTAAAAAAAACTCCCTCTCCTTCAGTTTTTTTTTCCCCAGATTTGCACTCCCGCCTTACCTGGTCACATCAGCAGTAAACAACACCAACTTCTCTTCAGTCCCATAACAGAGCAGGGACTAAACCAGCTTCCAAAGCGAGGGCTTTATAGGCAACCCAGTAGAGTCCCCAGGCAACAGGGATCATTCTTGATTAGTAAGCATTCTGGTTGGAGTAAGAGTGATAGAACCCATATGCCTATGTTCCCCTAGGCAACTCAGACACATCTCTGAGACTTACCTTCAAACCCTGCTCCCAGGCCCAAGCAAATCCCATCCATCAGGGACTCGGAGAAGAGCCCTAGCCCTGGAGGCTGACAATAATGGATATCTGCAAAAACTGGCTGCCTGGGTTAAATAACTATAACCATTCCTCTTTACCTAGCCTTAGGCTAAGGACTCTCAGCCAGGAAGTCTCCTTGAATGTTAGAGCTGGATTAGGAGGGTAGAAAGAGTCATCCCATTGTTCTCTGTTTTCAATATGTCCTCTTCCTAAGAGGTCTCATTACTCTCCTGGCTATTCCTATATCCCTCTTCTTACACAGGAACCCCTCCTAAGAACCCCTCCTATTCAAGTCATATCTGGAGCCATCTACCTCCTAAGCATATGTAACCTAACATTTAATAAACACATAATATATGCCAGAAACTATATCTTTCAAATATATTGTCTTATTTTTTCGTAATCAACCTTGTGAGTTAAGTATTATTACCTATTATTTCACAACTGAGAAAACTTAAGCTCAGAGAGATTTTTTAATATCTTTCCTGTCTAAAAGTAGGTAAGTTGCAGAAATGGTACTCAAACCTATTTCAGAAATAGTACCGGAAATTGTACTCAAGACTTTGAAATAAGTCTTATTTCAAAGCTTTTCATCTTAACCAACATGCTATACTACCTTCTAATGCCAACTGTTTCCATTCATATCATCAGGGACTATGATTTAAATGAATGATCTTCAATCTGTCTATTTCATAGATTGATTCCCAACTGTGTGCCCACATCTGGTTTAAGCTTCATTTAGACTGGAATCCAGCTATTCACAGTAAACAGTCAATTAATAATCCTGATTATATCTAATCTAACCTGGTCTTTTGTACTTTCCACCCACCCCCCAAGACAGAGTCTTTTTGTCACTCAGGCTGGAGTGCAGTGGCACAATCTCGGCTCACTGCAACCTCCACCTTCCGGGTTCAAGCAATTCTCCTGCCTCAGCCTCCCCAGTAGGTGGAATTACAGGTACCCACCACCATGCCTGGTTAATTTTTGTATTTTTAGGAAAGATGGGGTTTCGCCATGTTGACCAGGCTAGTCTCAAAACCCTGACCTCGTGATCTGCCTGCCTAGGCCTCCCAGAATCCTGGGATTACAGGCATGAGCCATGGCACCTGGCCCTTTATGTACTTCTTAAAACATTTTCCAAATATATTCTCATTATATATGTATGAGTCACACTGAGCAAAGGTGCTTATCCCAGTGAGTATCAAGGAAGCTCAGGTAACTTCATAAAGTTGCACATCAGGTAATGCTCAGATGCATAAGTAAACACAACCCTCTTTCCCTGGTTCCTATCAGTGAAGATAAGTGACTATGAAAATTTCAAATAAGATTTATGAATTTTAAATAGGAACAGAAAGAATAGGAAGTATTAAATCAAATACAATATAGTTTTTATTAATTCATTAACTCAAAAATATATATTAAGTGTCCATGATATCTTCTAACCTACATTACACACTTGGGATACAATGAAGTGGGATAAAAGTGTCCCTGTTCATATAGAGTATATATTAAGTGCAAGTCAGAAAAGCCCTCTGAACAGAAGTGAGGCTGAGATTGAGATCTAAAGCTTATATGAAATTTCTTATTTTTCCAACTCACTGACTGCACCATTTCCTCAAACTCTGCACATGCTATTTATTTTCAATATTTTTTCCTTTCTGATTCCAACCTCTTAAAAATGTATACCTTATGTTATAAAATCTATAAATAAATACACAAATAAAGACAAAAGAGAAGAAATGCTCTATGTTTATCACTGAATACCAGAGTGATTCTAATGGAGTATAAGAGCTATATTCTCAAAAAAAAGTTATTAAACAATGACATACAACAGAAAACTACTCAGCAATGAAAAGGAATAAACTACCAATACATGCAATAACATGAGTGAATCTCAGAAGCATTTTACTAAGAGGCGAAACATGAAAGACTATATAATGCAAGGTTTCATTTGCATGACACTCTGGAAAAAGAATCTATACAGGGAGGGAGACCCAATCAATGCTTGCCAGAAGGTGGGTGATAATAGAATGGTTGACCACAAATGGGCAACATAAAGAAATTTGGGAAAGTAATAAAATTGTTCTGTATCTTTGTTTCGGTGGTGGTAACACAATGCATTTGTCAAAACCTATAAAACAATATACCAAGATGAGTAAATTTTATTATACATAAATGTTTGAAAGTTTCTTACATACTATTTTAAAGTATAACATTTTATGTTTTTATTAAGCTAAAATAAATTATTGCTCTTATCAAAACCATTTTGCAATTTCATTTGACAACCCATTATATTTGTACTGTTCAATACAGCAGCTACTAGCCCCATATGACTACTTAAATTTACATTTAAATCGACTAAAATTAAATACATTTAAAATTCAGTTCCTCACCTTGCACTAACAAAATTTCAAGCAATTAATAGCCATGTACGGCTACTGGTTACTAAACAGAAGAGAAATAAGAAAATATACATTCCTGCTGTAATTTCTATTGGAAAGTACTGTATTTGATACTCTTCTCTAACTTGAGTGCATTTACGTGGAAATAGTAGATGCCATTAAGAGCTAACCCTAGCCCCACAGAAGGCCTGGACAATCCGCCATCGGTTCTGCTTGGTCCAAACACTGTACACAATGGGATTGAGCACAGGAGGGAGAAGCAGGTAGATATTGGCCAAGAATGTGTGTATTATTGGTGACAAATGCTTCCCATAGCAATGAATTAGGGTCATGCCAATGAGAGGCACATAGAAAAGCATAACTGCACAGATATGACAGAGGCAGGTGTTGAGACCCTTGAGCCTCTCTTCCTGGGAAGCAATGCCCAATACTGCCTGGAGGAATAGAATGTAAGAGGCCAAAAGTATCAAGACATCTAGTACAATGATGAAGATCACAGCCAGCAGGCCATAGATGCTATTGACACTGGTGTCAGCACAGGCAAGCCTCATGGCATCCTGATGGAGGCAGTATGCATGGGAGAGGACATTGGAGTGGCAGAAAGGTAACCTTTTGATGAGAAAAGGCACAGGGAGCACAGTCACCACACTCCGTAGCAGGACTGCTGCTGCAATCTTGCTGATTACACTGTGTGTGAGAATGGTAGCATAGCGCAAAGGAAAGCAGATGGCCACAAAGCGATCAAAGGCCATGGCCACCAGAACACCTGATTCCACTCCCTCAAATGTGTGGATGAAGAACATCTGGATAAGGCAGACATTAAAAGTCATCAAACACCAGTTGAACCAGTGAACACTGACCATGGTAGGCATGGAAGACAGTGAAAGGCTGAGGTCAGTGGCAGCTAACATGGCTAGAAAATAATACATGGGTTCATGGAGACTTTGCTCAACTTTGATGACAACAAGGATGGTGACATTTCCCAGGATTGTGGTATTGTAAAGAAGACAGAGGGGCAAGGCCATCCATAAGTCCTTCTCTGGCATTCCTGGAATCCCAGTCAGGATGAAGAAGTTCTGGTGGTTCTCAATAGTTTGGTTGAGTAGTGACATAGTGGAATAGAGGTTTGACTAGGAAAAAAGAGAAAAGCTCATTAAGTCAAACAGGCTTCAAATGGAATCAGTAACAATAAGTGTTGAGATGGTAGCAGTAAGAGGAAGTAACTTAAATATTATTCTTGAACATCCATGTTCAGTATGATACAGAAACCAATAGCCCCTGCTGCATGAAGCAAGAATGCTTTCACTAACCAGATTTTAAAATATCTAGGAGAAAAAGAAACAAACAAACAAAAAACCTTCAGTCAACATCTGAACCTAATAGGAACATATGCAATTCAGAAATATCAAGAAGCTACCTGTCTCACAGACTACAACACTAGGGAAAAATTTGGCATTGTGTATTTCTGTGCATAATAAACAGTAACACCAATAACCATGAAGAATATATTGGCAAGTGTGGGAATTCACCAAGGGTGGTGGCAAAAATATTAAGGGAAAAATAGTAGAGAAAGTTATAGAATATAGTCAAACTCTTTTGGAAGGTCTAAGGGTTTTTTCTATAGTTCTTGACTGAAGGCAGCTAGAGTCTCTTTGCAGGAGCCAGAGATATTAGGGTGCAAATACAGCAGAATGTGAGTAGTTTGCCTAGCTAGCTTGTTTATTCATGTGGTCTTAAACATAACTTTTGAGCCAGATGGCCCACTCAGGGGTAGGTTGACAAGGGAGATTACCCACTAATGGTGTTTGCTCTGGACATTGGAACTTGGCCTTTAATCTTGCTCTATAAGTGTGTTGACTTAGAGCCTCTGTTATTAAATCTGTACTGAACAAATGAGGAGAGGGCAAACTAGTCAGGGTCGTGTAGCTGCAATCTCTCTCTGTGAGTGGCTCATGACCCTTTAGCCCTGTCATTCACTGGCAATTTGTGTCTGAGTGCATTTGTTCATCCATCATGCAGCTGGGGTCTGTGGGACACACATGGACAGGCAAACACAATCCCAATATAATGGCTGTTCATAAACACAGATGTGCAAATATAAACATGTGTGTGTGTGTGTGTGTGTGTGTGTGTGTGCATCTTGGTTGTGATCTTAAATTGTTTTGTTTTTGATATGATCCTTTCCCTCTTTGGTACTCAATTTCTTAATCCTTCCCCCCTTTGGCACTTGTGTGATGTGGAATGGAGGAGGAAAGATACACGTTAAAAAATTTAAAGCTCTGATCTTCTGTATTCCTAAGAGTCTGTGAGTACTAAAAGGATCTGAGCTGGCAGCAAGTGAGGGAGGAAGAAGTCATGTTGGCTCCCAAGGAACTTTAAAAAGACCTACTATAGTAGGAAGATTAATAGCCCACAAAGATTTCCTCATCTCAATCCTTGAAAACTATCAACATCTTATTTTGCATGTCAAATGGGGATTTTCATATGTAGTTAAAGTTAAAAACCTTGGGATTTAGAGTTTCTTCTGAATTGTCCAGGTAGGTCCAATTGAATCACAGAACTGCTTAGAAATGAATAACCTTTGTCAGCTGCAGAGAACCAGAAAGATGGCAGCATGAGCAGGACTGAACATGAATTACTGACATTGAAGATGAAGGAAGGTACCCAGGAGACAAGGAATATGAGTGGCCTTTAGAAGATGGAAAAGGTAAGTGAACAGAATTGTCCCCTAAGTCTCCAGAAAATATTGTATTAAAAAATGTTTTAAATTTTGGTTTTAGCCCAGTGAGACCCATTTTGGACTTCAGATCTAAAGAACTGTTAAAAATAAATATATATTATTTTAAGCCACTAAGTTTGTAGTAACTTCTTATGGCAGCAATAGAAAACAGATAGCCAGGAGCCAGTGAAGAGATGCTTTAGTCCCTTTTCAGAAATATCCAAAGTCTTCCCATTGTCATTTTCATTTATTGAGGCCCTTTTTCTTTAATATGTTCTTCCTTGCAATTAGAGTTCTCTGTCCTAAGGTGCATCTAGAAAGGAATTTTGAGATTCATTTTTCTCTTCATTGGGAAGCAGAATGATCTCTAATACTTTTAAAGAGTTTTACAACTA
The DNA here is from genome assembly GCA_963574635.1 of Cheracebus regulus. NCBI lineage: Eukaryota > Metazoa > Chordata > Mammalia > Primates > Pitheciidae > Cheracebus > Cheracebus regulus. The sequence goes on along the minus strand of CAUYQU010024415.1, from coordinate 22,187 downwards.
ATATATGGTTCAGCCAGATTAAGTCTATCCATGGAGAATCTCCCAGAAGACAGGTTCAAACGTTGTTCAGATTACTGAAGTCAATGCCCGGGTGTTAAAACTCATCTAGACTTGTTTTCCTGTTTCTCCGTAAAGAAGATTAATTCTCCTTCTTCCATGTTCCCATGTGACTGTTCTAATAAATGTCATCTTTAGTTAGCAGCAATTACATTTCTCACTGTAACTCCAAGGAAGGCCTAGTTAAGTCTATGGGGAATCACAGACGTTAATGTCTACTGCTTACAATGAAAAAGATTAAAGATCAATATTAAAATCTTGATGCCACACAATCAATTATCTTCCATTTCAATATTTTGATGTCATCTTAAGAACATATATCCACATGTGCAGCTGAGCTAATCCCCTTTTCAGGCCAGTCTAGTCACAGCTGACAGATGTTCAGGCTTGAAAGAAAGAGTAGTGCTATAGTGGCTCTGCACTTTGCATTTATCATAACCCTTTTGAGAATCCCAGAGTCTTCCAGTTAAGAATGCACACATACACAGGCACGCACACACACCAACACACCATACACACTTACACAAGCAAAGTTCTGCATAAAAATTAAATTAATTCAGATATCTTGAAAACGATCTATGGACCCAGGTTAAGAACTCTTTCTTTAAGGTATTCTTTATAAAAAATGAAATAGTAGCCTTGGTCATAGAAAGGAACAAAATCACCAGACAAAATCCAGAGCTACACACAAACAACAGAGAGCTCTAGATATTTGGGAATGAATGAGACAGAAGAAATTACTCCAAATTTCTCAGTCCATAGTTTAGTGCAGTATTTTATTTTCCAATATGGTAGTCCCCAGAAATATGCATCCATTTTAATTTAAATTTCTTAAATTAATTACAATTTTACCTTACTTGTACTAACCATATTTTAAATGTTCAATGGCCACATGTGACTAGTGGCTACTGAATTGGATAAAATGGTTGTACAATATTTTTTAAAGAATAAGAAAATTGATTATGAGGGATGAGCAGCCACAAAAGAGACACTACACTGGCAGTCTAAACAGCTTCATCCTAGAGACCAGCACAGACCTTCCAGAATTTGGGACATGGATACTAAACTAGGCTCTTGATTCTTTAAGATTTCATGAGCCAAGGAAATTTAATCATGTTTAATTAACTTATTGATTAATGACTTCAAATTTGTTAAATTTCTACTAAGTACCAATGTGTCATGAGTAATCAGGGGACAAAAAGAAGGATTTTTCTTCTTTTTTCCAAGACCTGTTAGCAAAGAACACATGGAAAGCAAGATGAGCCGCATGAGTATACTGTATAACTGGGGTTGAACAAAAGCATGCTTTACAGGTGGGTCCTTACGTCCAGTGTGTCTCATCAGCTGGGCTTAGCTTAATTCTGTCTCTGTCAATAATAGTGGTAGAACCTGGAGAGAGTGGAGCCTGAACTTTCTTCATAGCAATAGGGCAGGAGCTTCTGTAGATTCAGAAGTACATGTGGAGGTCAAGATGCAGAAGGAGTGAGCACTGAGGGTCCTTCCCGTCCATGTAGTATTGAACTTCACTTCAATACTCTTCTACCAGGCAGGAAGGTGGAAAGGCTGCTCTCCAAGGAACAGGCATAAGCATACTATACTCTTAAAGGATCTGAGATGCTAAGTAAAAGCTAGCCCTTGGACTGGTTTCTTGTGGGATTCATAGACCAGTCTCACTAGAAGAAGAAATTATCTGCTATTGACCTCGAGCTGGGACTCAGAAGAAGGGAATCAGGGGTGAGGGCCATAGGAGGACAATGATCTACAGGGCTCTTGTTTTGCTGACTAGTTTTTGGTAGAATCGCATACTTCCCTTTCTGCTTAATTCCCACATCTACAGTTAGAAGCATTAGTTCTAATTTAATGAAAAGGAGAAGAAAACAAAGAAGTAATGCTTACTGAGTATTATGATCATTATAGACTCTTTATTGGTATTTAAAAACATAAGCAATGTAAAAAGTACAAGCAATATCCTGTGTGTTGCCCTAGATAGACAATAAAAGGAATAATGGGCCAACATTTTAAAATTATTTTACTACTTTAATAATAAACAATCTAATATTTATTGAGTGCTTGTTCATGTTCCAGGCCCTTTTCTTAGCCCTTTACATGCCGTATCTCATTTAAAGATACAAAATCTTAGTAGAAAAGTACTATTATTACTGTTATTGCATGCACTAGAAAAACAAGGGTTGGAGAACTTGATTAACTTGTATCAGGTCTCAAAACTAAAGCTTAAATATAAGCTCTCTGATTATTGTGCTTTGAAGTTCTATTTGGTTCTAAAGGAGAAGATCAACATTTAGTCACAGGGGAAATTTCTGCCATTAAATTCAAATTGCAGATAATAAAATGAACTGTGCTCAACACACAATCTCCTTTACCTTTACCACTCAGTGCTGACCTTTACAGTTTTCTATGAACTGTCCATACTGTAGTCTCTGCCATTCTGTGACAAGATCCTCACAGAAAGCACTTCTCAGGCCTCAGATTTTTCCCCAACTTACCCAAAGCCTGGTCTAAAAGAGTCCTTTCTGATGTGTCAACCACAGCAGCACGGAGATTTTGCACGGAGATTTAAAACCAACAGCAGCCTTGCCCAGAATTTCCCCTGAAATGATTCTATGGAGACACGAACATGTGACTTCCTGGAGATGCCCCCAGGGCCAAAGACTAGACAGAACTAGGTTTCTGAGCGTGCTACTCTACTTTGTCTGGTTCCCAGAGGACCTGGTTTTGCCTAATACAAATCTGCGGTAGCAACCCACCCAAATTCAGAATTATTCTCAGTCCCATATGAATGTGCATCAAAAAGTACATCGAAATATAATTATACCCTAGTGCTTAATTTTTATAATTCTCTGTCTAAAAAAAGGTGAAAGAAAAAATTACCCTTGTTTCACATGTCATTGTGTTATTGTCTCAATCTCTTTTCTGTTTCACAGCAAAGCGTCTCAACATTGTGGTCTACAATCCGTGTCAATAACTTCCCATTCTCTCCTCAATTCACTTCAGTAAATATTGTTTTCCACACCACTGAACCAGTATGTGCAGATGTCACCAATAACCTGCTTATTGCTAAACCCAGCAAAAATTCTTTGTCTTACTCTCCTGCTTGTTCTTCAGGTTTCAATAGAGTAAAATATTGCTGCAATGTTGAATTATTTTCCTTTGTTGGTTTCTCTGAAACCATGTTTGCCTGATGTTTCCTCCTACTTTAATTTACACTCTTTATTATTTGATTATATGTCTTCTTCCTAGAGCACTAAATGTCAGCGTATCTTTTTTAAATTTGTTTTTGAGACAGTTTCGCTCTTGACGCCCAGGCTAGAGTGCAATGGTGCAATCTCGGCTCACTGCAACCTGTGCCTCCTGGGTTCCAGCGATGCTCCTGCCTCAGCCTCCCGAGTAGCTGGGATTACAGGTGCCTGTCACCACACCCGGATAACTTTTGTATTGTTAGTAGAGATAGGGTTTCATGATGTTGGCCAGGCTGGTCTTGAACTCCTGACTTCAGGTGATCCACCTGCCTTGATCTCCCAAAGTGCTGGTATTACAGGCGTGAGCCACTATGCCTGGCCGTGGTGTATCTTTTATTTGATGTCTTTTTCTTTAACTCCACTCTCTTACTTAGTGATATAACCAAATATCATTGCTTTAAATATCACCTACATACTGATTAACTACAAATGTATATCTTCAGGCTACAATACTGTCTTGATTCTCCAGATCAGCTTCCTACTTGATAACTCCACTGTAATACAAATAGAAAACTGAAATTTAACATGGCAAATATTGTAAAATGAAAACAAAAATAAAACGTTTTCTTTCCATCTGCTTAAGGTTCATTTTAGTAAATCACTAACCACACTATAATTGAGCCAGTTGCCCAAACTAAAATTCAGGTCTTTCCTCCCTCTCTTCTTAATATCTAATCCATTACCATGGAACCATTCAGTGATTGTGCCATTTTGATTTCTCTATTAACACATTATTAGCTATATTTTAGGTTATATATCTTAGTAATTATTCTAAGAATTACAAAATTCATCTTCACTTTATCACTCTCTACTTCACACTAATATTGTCTTAATCACAGTAAAGTTTTTCAACTTTTCCACACTGTAGCTCCATTTTCTTTTATCCTTTATGAAATTATTTTTTATATATTCTATCCAGATAATATAGATCATATAATTCAGTGTCATTATTTATTTAAACAACATTTTAGAATATATATTTTAAAGATAATACATGATTTACATAAGCAGTCTTTTCTATTACTCAATATTTATCATTTTCAGTGTTCTTTATGTCTTCTTTGGATTCAAGTTAATGTCTGGTGTTATTTCTACTCACCATGATGACATCCTTTAACATTTCTTGATTTCTTGTAGGGTAGATTTTCTAACAATAAAGTCTTTAGTCTTTTATTTATTAGGGAATTTTTAAATTTTTATTTTTCAAGAGTAGTTTCACTGAATATAGAATTCTTGAGGGTTTTTATTTCTTTCAGAACTTCATAAATGCCAATCCAATGCCTTCTAGACTGGTTTGTTTTGTTTTTTTTTTCTTTCAGATGGAATATCATGCACTGATTCAACCTTTTTAAACTTGTACTTGGTGAGTCATTTTTCTTTTGCTGTTATCAGTCTTGGACTTTCAGCAGTTTTATTATGATTTACCTATGTGTTAATATCTTTGTATATATTCTAATTTAGCTTTCTTGAACTTACTTAACCTGTAGACTAATGTTTTTGTTATTCAATCTAGAACAGTTTTAATGTTATATTTGCAAGCATTGATTCTGTCACTTTCATTTTTTCTTCAGGAACTTGAATTACACAAATTTGGTGAGATGATATTGCCCCACAAATGTCTGAAACTCTGTTTATTTGTCTTAAATATTTTTTTCATATTATTTGGATTTGGTGTTTTCTATTTACTTATCTTCATGTTTATAGATTCTTATTTCTACCATCTTAAATCAGCTACTGGATCTATCTAGTAATTTTTTTTAATTTTTTTAGTTCATTGTAATTTTCAATTCAAATTTCTATTAAGTTTTTAATGCATTCTTTCCTCTATGGATATTATGTATTTGTTCAAAAACTATGTAACATTTATTTTAATTATTTTAATATATATATATTTAAAGTTGTCTCAACACATTTATAATACACTATTGGAATTATTTGTTTGCTAATATTAACACACGGGCCTTTTCCAAGTAAAGTGTTTTTGACTGTTATACATTTTATTTTTTAATTTCTAACTTTTATTTTAAGTTCGGGGTATTGGTACAGGATGTGCAGGTTTGTTACACAAGTAAACATGTGTCATGCTGGTTTGCTGCACAGATCACCCCATCAACCAGGTATTAAGCCCAGTATCCATTAACTATTCTTCCTGATGCTCTGGCTCCTCCCACCCCTCACCCTCCAACACACTCCAGTGTGTGTTGTTTCCCCTCATGTGGCCATGTGTTCTCATCATTCAGCTCCCACTTATGAGTAAGAACAAGAGGTATTTGTTTTTTCTGTTTCTGGGTGAGTTTGCTAAGGATAGTGGCCTCCAGCTCCATCCATGTCCTCAGAAAGGACAGGATTTCATTGTTTTTTATGGCTGCATAGTATTACATGATGTATATGTACATTTTCTTTATCCATTCTATCAATGATAGCTATTTAGTTTGACTTCATGTCTTTGCTACTATGACTAGTGCTACAGTGAACGTACGTGTGGATGTACCTTTAAAATAGACCCATTTTTATTCCTTTAGGTATATACCCAGTAATGGAATTTCTGGTCAAATGGTATTTCTGCCTCTAGGTCTCTGAGGAAATGCCATACCTTCTTCCACAATGGTTGAACAAATTTACACTCCCACTAACAGTGTGAAAGTGTTCCTTTTTTTCACAACCTCACTAGCATCTGGCATGTGTTGTTTTTGACTTTTTAATAATAGCCATCCTGACTGGTATAAGACAGCATCTCAGCCAGGCATGGTGGCTCACGCCTGTAATCCCAGCACTTTGGGAGGTCAAGGTGGGCAGATCACAGAGTCAAACGTTCGAGACCAGCTTGGCCAACACAGTGAACCTCATCTCTACTAAAAATACAAAAATTAGCCAGCCATGAAGGCATATGCCTATAATCCCGGATACTCAGGAGGCTGAAGCAAGAGAATCACTTGAACCTAGGAGGTGGAGATTACAGTGAGCTGAGGTCACATCACTGTACTCCAGACTCCTTAAGTCAGAAACACTTGTACTGATTGATTTGGGTCGTGTGTGTAGCACACATTTAATATTCAACCAGTTTTCAAGTCTCCCTTTGCTTTCCCATGCCAGCAATCTCTCTTGAGTATCCCTCACATGTTTGAATACTTTCTTGTAAGGCCAGGGATGCATGGATGGCCCTTCCACAACTATGATTTTCAAGATCTCCCTGCAAAATGTCCTGATGACTCCTGCTTGCAAGCTCAGGCTACTAAAACTGTGGGTGATGCTTGTGTATTTCATACTGAGTTTTCCAGTGTTAGTTGACTAAGCTTTGCTTTTTTTCTTTCCACCTGAAGTTGGATCTGCACTCCCTGGCAGCACAACTGGTGGTTTGTCAAGTCCAGCAGTACAACTACTGGTTTACCAGTCTCAGTCTGGTAAAACTACTGCTATTACTGCCACTACTCAGAAGACGAAGAAGGAGAAGGAGAAAGAGGAGAGGAGGGGGAAGGAGAAGAAGGAGAAGGAGGAGGAGGAGGAGGAGGAGGAGGAGAAGAACAACAACAACGAGAAGAAGAACAAGAAGAAGAAGAGGAAAGAAGAGAAGGAGAAGAAGGAGAGGAGGAGGAGGAGAAGGGGGGAAAAGAAGGGAAAGGGGAAGGGGAAGAGGAGGGAGGGGGAGAGGGAGGAGGAAAGGGGAAGGGAGGGGGAGAGGGAACGGGAGGAGGAGGAACAGGAAGTGAAAGAAGGAGAAGGAGAAGAAGAATAATTTGGCAATGGTGGGAGAGTGATATTCTTGCCTGAAGTTGTAAAGGTTTTCAAGAACAAATGTTTCTCAACATGTTGCCTGTTTTGGTCCGTTTTCACAGTGTTAATTTTTAAAATAATTTTTTTCAGGTACAGCTCTTCTTCGTTTTTGAGCAAAGAGGATTCATTAGTTCTACTTCAGAGGAAATTTCTCCTTTCTTAATAATTCTTTTTTATGCTTTAGAGTGTTTTACATTGAAAAATAAGCAGAAAAATCAGGCAAATATTGGCAGTACACCTTTTTTCTTAATAAAACAGAAAACCAGATCTCTGATGTTAGCAGAAATAATCAAGCAAAGGAAAAATAAAACTGCATGATTAAAAAAAAGGTCAAATCAACCCAGGTGCCCATCAACAGTAAATTAGATAAAGAAAATGAGGCAGATAGACATGATGGAACACTGCACAGTCATAAAAAAGAATAAAATCATGTTCTTTGCAGAAATATGAATGCAGCTAGAGGCTATTACACTAAGTGGACTAATGCAGAAGCAGAAAATCCAGTGCCACATGTTCTCATTTATAAGTGAGAGCTAAACTTTGGCTTAACATGGCCAAAAAGAAGAGAACAATAGGCAATGGAGACCACTAGTCAGGAGAGAAGGAGGAGGTAAGGAATGAAAAACTACCTATTGTATACTATGCTTACTACCTGGGTGACAGATTTTTTTTGTACTCCAGATCTCAGCATCATGCAGTATACCCTTATGATAAACCTACACATGTACCCCTGATTCTAAAACAAAAGTTCAGGGGGGAAAGAACAAGTTATAAAAAGAATTGCTGAAGTTACGTTCCCAGGTAGAGAATAGGTGACAGGATCTAGTTCAAACACTGAAAAACTGGTTGCAGCAAGGTGCATAAATAGTTAACTAAGGGAGTAGAAAAAAGTCGTTAAGTGTGATAATATGGAAGCAATGAAAGAACATGTGAGGCCTTTGGCAAGGACTTAATAATTTCATTAATTAATAAATTTAAAATGAGGATAGTTAACATGGTTATATGACTTCCACTAGGCCAATTTGGTTGTATAAGTGCTGATGGGAAGGAGAGGGAATAGCTGTACTTCACCAGTAGAATTCATTTAATAATAGGTAACAAGGAATGCTGGATGAATGAGTAGTTAAATAACTTTCCCTAAGACCAAAGAGCTCAAAAAATTAAAACTGTGAATTAAAACAAGGTATATAAGACTCATAAACTCTATTCTTTTTACCATATTTAGCCATTTTAGATATGGACAGGAAGACCTTTGATGAATTAATCTCCAGATAATAGGAAATTACTAGGATAATTTCCCAGTAGGAGTCTTTCTGAAGTTTGTTCTAGAGTTGGCATCAGTTTCTGTAGACATGGAGGAGTCAAGGTCTGATATCTTCAGGGGAGTTCAAGCCACCTGTTAAACACTTGGGGCGGTGGGGGGTCGCATCAAGCATTTTGTGTGTTTTTAGTTCTATCCCAAACAGTATTTCAGACAGAAATATTCACAATTTTTTATTAAAAATGTATTGACACACAGTATAAAGCCCTAGCCCTTAATGTTTATAGCATGCATTATCTCTTTTAGGTTGTAATACACAGTGGGAAAGAAATGGGTTTAAAAATTAAAAATAAATGAATAACTTTTGGCCATACACTCTTGGTCATGCCTGAACTAAAGCATCATCACAAGAATTGTTTATAGCTGACTTTTGTTTTTTGTCTTGATTATGTAAATATGCTTGTGACAGAAAATAACTGAGATAAAAAGGGCATAAAGATGTGATAGAAAGTGTCTGTGAACAATTTAACCCTGACCACACAAAGGCACAGGCTTGAGTAGCCAGCTGTTCCTGTAATTTTAAGAATTACCTCATTAATGCAAAACATCCTTACAGAAAATACATTAAATCAAATGCAAGAAATTTTACATGATGTACTGAAATAACAATTCAAAAAACCAAAGAAATTCATCAGATTCAAAGAACATTTTTTTCTATGTTCCTGATGAGCCGAATTCAGACAACCCTTCTATCCATTCCAAATAGTGGCAGATTCCAGCTCTGTTTCATGGCAAATTGCAGCACTATGTCATCATTGAGACTGAGACTGGCTTTGGAGTCAGAAGATCTGAATTGAAATTGGGCTGGAATTGTAAATATTACTTAGCGATTAAACATGATTCGAATCAGTGTGTGTTTTTTTGCACAAATGTGGACTGAATAGAGGACAGTCTGACAGATAAAGGAAAGGTTTAGAGTTCTTAGGGAAATTAGGAAGGGATAATTCAAGTGGCACAACATAACACCCTTAATGGGAGTTCTTCCAGAGGAGTTGTGAAATCCTTGGAGAATCATGATGATTCCAGACCCCACCAGAGATTTGGGCAGTCTTTATAAGGGCTCTGAATGCTAGTCTCAGGAAAGGAAAGAAGCAAATTAATTCTGAACCATAGCACAAGGTTGATAAAGGTAATAAATTAATCTTAAAAGATTTTTTACATGTCCTCTACTTAGCAAGCTCTGTGTAAGATTATTTAGGCCATTTTTTCATTAAATCCTCACAGAAATTCTAGAGAGGAACATGATAAGGACAGATGAGAATAGTGTATAGAAGGTCATGTGTTGGTAGAAAGCAAAGATGGATAGAAAAAGTAAAATGCAGGTGTTGTTATTAGGAGTAAAAGAAGACATAAATATGGGGAGGGTGTAGTGCATGGCTAAGCATAAAATAAAGATGGAATGGAAGAATGCCTAAGAATTTCATTGGGAGATAGAGAAAGACGTAGTCTAGAAATTAAAGAAGATTGAAAGAAGGAAGATGAAGAATGGAGATAAGAATGAAAAATCAAAAAGAAAATGAGGGTAAAACACTGATTCAGGTATGGAAAATCAGAGTCAAAAGCAGTAAAACAGAAGGGGTAAACAAAAATCAACTCTTTGCATGAAAGAACTGGGCTTCAGCAGGTCATCAGGACTTAAAGAATGTTAAAGATTTTTCAAGTAGGTCCCAAAACACCTCTAGTAGGGATGAACCAGCTGGTCATTCCAAGCTGAACGCCACAAGAATTTCTGGGGATACAGAACAGCAGGCCCATGTGAGTGAAGGCTCTCGCTTAACATTTAAAGTAAAACAAAACCCCTCCTCAGAGTGCAGGAAGAAGGTTAAGCAGGAATCACAAAGTACTTTGTTTAGATCTGACCACTGTGATTTCTGGGAGAGAGGGGCCCAAATTCTATTAGAAAGACACAACGCAAGTGTGAGTGCACTGCACTACCTTTCAAAAATTCTTCTGCATCTAAGAGACTCAAATCTGTAAAATAACGTATTAGCAGTCACGTTTTTCTAACAGCAAATCGTCATCCTAGAGCAGAGAAACAGGAGGCAGAAAACGTAGGGAAACTACTAGGTCTTGCACGCCTGATCTCACCCCAACCTCAGAGTTCCCAGACCAGCTCTTGGGATGTTTTTTGGTTGTTTTGTTTTTGTGTGTGTGTTTGTTTTGAGACGGAGTTTCTCTGTTGTTACCCAGGCTGGAGTGCAGTGGCATGATCTCGGCTCACTGCAATCTCTGCCTCCTGGGTTCAAGCAATTCTCCGGCCTCAGCCTCCTGAGTAGCTGGGACTACAGGCACACGTCACCATGTCCAGCTAATTTTTGTGTTTTTAGTACAGACAGGGTTTCACCATGTTGGCCAGGATGGTCTTGATCTCTTGACCTCGTGATCCACCCGCCTCGGCCTCCCCAAGTGCTGGGATTATAGGAGTGAGCCACTGAGCCCGGCTGGGATGTTTTTATCTTTTCTCACAAGTACCTAGGTGAGAACAAAGACAATACCTCTCACAGGCTCCCAATTTAAGTTTTGTCTGTAGCCTCTTAGAAAAATAGATTTTTCTCTTTGTTGAAGGTTTTTAATTCATCTGCAGAAGATCAAAACGGAGTTTGAGGAATTATAAGATTTCTTCTGAAAGAAAATTGACATTCAATCATCCATATTCACCCATTCATTATGTCTTCATTTCACTAATACGGAAAAAATTAATAAATGCCTTGCATATGCTCAATAAGGTGATGAACCATAAAATAGTCCTTTACATCAGGAAGTTTAAACCTCCAGTAGGAGAGATAGACATTAAACAAATACATATGCAGTGTTTAACTATACTCACTTATAAGAAGGAAGAGCCCAAAAATGTGAAAACGGTATATGAGGAAACCTTAAGCTACTGTGGATATTTGGAATCGGCATACTTGGGAAGGATAGCTAGGCTTTGCCTGAGCAAAGAGGAGTTTTATAAGGCATGAAGAAAAACGGAAAGAACTGGAAAGACTGCATGTAGAAACCCTATATCAGCAAGTATCTCACTGGGATCCGAGAACTTAAAGACTACAAATTTGGCTGGATTAAAGAGACCAAAGGGGAGAGTAAATGGTGTGAGTTAGTGATAGAGAGGTAGGTAGGAGTTGAATCTTGCTTTACATTGAAGGCTAAAATAAGGATTTAGAGCTTCGTTCTAAGTACAATGCAAGCCCTTAAAGGAGTTTTGCTTGAGATGAATAAATGAGATTTATATTTGTTTAAAAAAATCTATTCTAACTGCCGAATGAAGAATGTATTAGAAAGGGGCACTCATGGATACAGAAAGATCAGTACCAGAGCCTGAAAGAACTGGGCTATTATATGCTATAGGAATAGAGTCCTGTAAGTGCCTATTCTCTTATACCTTATGTGTGGTTGCTTATGAGCCAATGACCTTTATTTTCTTCTAGCTACCTTAAAATGAGACTATGGAAAATTATAGATTGTTGAAATTTCTGGTTTAAATTTTAATATGAATAATTTCATCCAATAATGGATATATCTGCATATGTAATTCATTACAATTATCTTTACAATAGATATCCAGGATACATACTCTCTCTTTCTTTCTCTCTCTCTCTCTCTATATATATATATATATGCGTGCATGTGTGTGTGTATACACGCACATATATATACACACACGCACATATTGGATTTCAAAAAGACAAAAACTGCAATTACTTTTACACCAATCTAATAAATTTATGTGTGTGCATAGAGTATATATATCCTATCTTGTACAAACATGTATGTAAATAGAAGTATATATGTGTATAATATATAGTATATAGAAGTATATATTATATGTGTATAATATATAGTATATAGAAGTATATATTATAGAAGTATATTGAAGTATATATTATATATACATATATCCATATATTATACATACATACATACATATATATATATATGTATAAAACACCCTGATACACATGGATTTATGAGAATGTAGATTATTATGACAGTGGGATTGTATGTATTTGTGCATGGTATTGTGAGTTAGTGGGGTTTTAAAAAATTATTTAGCAATATGCTCTATGTTATGAAGACCTTGGATATGTCTACTTCTTTTCTGCTAAACCTTGAGAGCTATACGAGGAGGAGATATCAAAATTATTTACTGTCTAAACAGTGGATGTTTAATCTTGTTTTCATTTTTCAAATAAAGAAATGTATTTCAAGAGAAAAGAAGTCATCACAAGTAACTGTGTAGGAAGCAAAAACACAAAGTGTTACAATGATCATCTAAATGTTGTTTTTTAACATTGTTTTTTCCCCTGATGTTCCACCTAGGCATTCATAAAACCATCGTACTGTCTATATGAGAATATACATTCAATTTAGGAGCTGTGAGCCAAGTGGAAGAGTCCAGCCCCACCCAATGGTGAGAACAGCAACACGACGAACTTGAATGCATCACATGCCCACCGCCTTGGCTTCATTCTGACAGGTATCCCAGGAATGCCAGACAAGAACCCATGGCTGGCCTTTCCCCTGGGATTTCTTTACACACTCACCCTCCTGGGAAATGGTGCCATCCTAGCTGTCATTAAGGTGGAGCCGAGTCTGCATGAGCCCATGGATTACTTCCTCTCTATCTCGGCTCTCACTGACATCGGTCTGCATGAGCCCATGGATTGCTTCCTCTCTATCTCGGCTCTCCCTGACATTGTCTCTCCCTGTCCACCTTGCCCTCCATGCTCAGCATCTTCTGGTTTTATACCCCTGAGATTGTTTTTGATTCATGTGACACGCAGATGTTCTTCATCCATGTATTTGGAATAGTAGAATCAGGAGTCCTGGTGTCCATGGCCTTTGACAGAATTGTGGCCATCCAAAACCCATTACACTACGTTTCCATCCTCACTCATGGTGTTATTGGAAAGACTGGAATAGCTATCCTCACCTGGGCAGTCTGTGCGGTCTTTCCTGCGCCCTTCCTTATAAAGCGCCTACCTTTCTGCCATTCCAATATCTTGTCTCATTTGTATTGTCTTCACCAAGACATGATGCGGCTAGCCTGTGCCAGCACCCGCATCAACAGTCTCTGTGGCCTCATCGTCGTCATCTTCACACTGGGGCTCGATGCCCTCCTCATTCTGATGTCTTATGTACTCATCCTGAAAACTGTGCTGGGTATTGCCTCCAGAGGTGAAAGGCTCAAAACCCTCAGCACCTGCCTCTCTCACATGTCCGCTGTGCTCCTCTTCTATGTTCCTTTTATTGGTGCCTCCATGATCCACAGATTTGGGAAGCATTTATCACCAGTAGTGCACATGCTTATGGCCAATATATACCTGCTGCTCCCCACTGTGATAAACCCCATTGTCTACAGTGTGAAGACCAAGCAGATTCGGAGAAGGATCATCCAAGTGTTCCAGAGGAGAAAAAATAGGGCATAGTAGAATGGAATCATGTGGAAGAAGCAGAGTAAGTATCCACTGTAAGAATTAATTAATTTTCCACAGTTATGGTGCATCAAATTTTGCACATCTGGGGAAATGCAGAAATGGGTAAGGCTTGTGGGTGAAGACACATAACAGGTCATTATTGTCCTGTTTGTACTGTATTTTGGAATGTCTGTGTTTTGACATATGGTGTCACAAAATCTAATTTATTAAGTAGCCTCAAATTTTTCTTTGACTCTGGAGATGAGCATCAGTGAGAACAAATTATCACATCTATCCAGATAAGACTTATGTATGTTTATTCATAAAATATCTAGTTATATTTCACCCTTGGTTATCAGCTTAGTAATAATTACAGTAAGAAAGATTCAAGAAGTTCTATAGCTCTGCCAAAGGTTTGGTATCTCTTATTTTTTTTTTCTTAAAATAAACTAAGGAAAAGTGTTATAGGATCAAAAATATATCTTTATGTTTATGTATTTGTTGGTAATGGATATCTGTGATGAAATAAAATTATGCATATCTGTGGTTCCTTGATGCATACTTTCTCCCTTTCTATGACATCACTTCTGTACATATTTATTATAGTTCTAGTTTCTTGCCATGTACTTAGTAGACTAATAGCTATTCTGCCTTTACTCTTTGACTCAGTATAAGTGACATTAATTTTATTGTATACTAGAGGATGCAGTAAAATTTTACTGAGTAAAGTTATTCCTGGGTTTTGTGTAAAGTAAGTGAAGATTACTCAGCACAGAGAAGTTAAAAAATTGAAGGTACACAAATATGGGTATATGTGCAATGTGCCTGTGCAGTGAGTCTGATCATGCTTTAGGAATTGTGTTAATTATTATACAACAAATTTGCTAGAGAAATTACTTATTCACTCAATAAATATTAATTGAATCCTGATGAAATGCCGGTCATGATGCTAGACCTTGGAGATACAGGGGAAAATGCATCCATTTTCTGGATGATTTTTCTGTAGAAAAATATGCATACAGGTAATTATAAGGCAATTATCTCTTATATTATAATATTGCATTTAATTTACTAATATGCTAGCAGCTTCTATAGAGTATAATAATAAATTTCCCCAACAACTTTGAGAAAAAGTGTTCATCAATATTTACACATGAGAGAAATGAGACTTAGAGTAACTGAGTAACTATTCAAGGTCATACAGTTTACAAGTGACAGAGCTAGATTCAAAATATGTAATTGTATTGTTTGGCCCACGTGAATCGCATTTCTAATTTTTTACAAATCTATCTCTCCTTACAAAATCATAAGGACCAAGTTCAATGTTTGCTCTGTGTCTTCCCCATGCCCCACATTGGTCCTCAATATATTCTTCCTGCTCAAAAAAATCCCAGAAATTCCTACTTTTAAGTAGAATGTTTTTGGTGTTTCAGATCCCTTTTCAATAGATCTATGCCCTTAAGTACCCCTGCCAAGGAGGAATTCATAAATATACAGATTTCCTTGTGTACACATAAACACTTTCTCAGGGATGTAGGCAGGCCTGATCATTGATTGCTATTCTGAGAAGAGAGGAAATAGACAAACTTTCTGGAGTAAGGAAGGGTGGAAACTTTTCCAGTCACACACTAAGGAAAGGCCCGAGCTGTGACTCCTGGGAGATGCCTGGTCTCCAGCTACTGCAGTGCTTCTCTTTCTTTGCTATACCTAAGGCAATCTCAGGCCTGATGTCCAGGACTTTGGGAAAAGGATAATACCTCAGGGCTCATTTCTTCTGTAGCTGCTACTAGAAGCATTGCCATTGTCAATGAGTCCATAAACAGCAATGCACTCTGGGCTCCTGTACTCACCTGTTCAGTGAGAACAAGAGCTCCCAGAGAAACAATACAGTGGCTTACTCACTTTTTAGAAAGCTATATGAGACCTCTTTAGAACACAGTATTCAACATTCGCATATTTCTTCATGTAACAAATCGACTTGGCCTATTTAGCACTTACTCTATTCCAGGCTGGTAAGTGTTGGGCATCCAGTAGTAAGAATGATTTAATGGTCACCTTCACAACAACTCACAATCAATTGTGAAAATTTTTTAAAAACATGGCTGTTGAGGGCTAGTAAAACAGAAGACATATTGAATTGTTCATTGAAGTTCATGGAGAAATGAATGAATGAATTTTCCCCATGCCTTGTGTTATTTAATAAAACTAGCTTCATAAAGTTCTGTTGATAACTCAAGCCATCATCCCATTTGGTCCAGAGCCTATGTTACCACATGTTAGACTTCTGTTTTCCTTTCCTGGGTGAACAACATTTACCCCTCCCTGAACAGACTTTCCCTTCCCAATGTCTTGTCCATGCCTTCCTGCTGAAGAGACTATGCACTATAATTGCTCTGTTTCTGGTGGCAAGAGAATTCTGGCCACATATCTGGCTAAAACATCCACTGATCCCTTTCTACTCCGTCAGGAAGCCAATTAACGTGGGAAGATAGAGTGAGGAAGCATCCTGTCTCTCTTCGCTCCCTATAGGCCTTGGTCCTCTTTTCAAGGCATGAGGTTTCAAATGGAGCCAGCACATTCAAGAAGCAGAAATTAGAACAAGTAAAATTTACCTTTTATTCTCTCCCTAAGGAACAGTTTTCTACAGCTTCAGGGACATCATTAAACTGAATGACAATGCAAACTTCTCCTCAGAGTTATGTAGTCCACAACCCTTTATTTATACATTTCTTTAAGACTTTCACCTGATTTCTTAGAGAGACTCAGTTCCCAGCTAGGAGCTCTGTTTTCTGTTTATTTATGTGTTTATTGTTTTCCCAATCTTTTGAGTTGTTCTATTTTCTGGCTCAGGAAGAAACCCAAAGTTGCTACTTAGATTCTTTGGTTTCTGTTTCCTCATCTACAAAATGTATTTGGATGAGCTCATTTACACATTACATATGTCTTCCATGATGGCCACACTTAGGATAGACACATTGAGAACTGGAAACCACAGACTGAGAGTCCAGCCTCATCTGAGGTAGAGATGGAATAATGGGAAGGGCCATGCTCTGCAAAATCAGGCAGCACGTTGCCTGGGCCTTTCCTTCCTTCCCCCTTTGGCTTTCAAAGCTCTGGTCTCAGTAGACAGAGTAGGAAGAACCAGTGACTTCAGGGGTAGTAGGCCAAAACTAAACATGAAAATGTTTAACGTCAAAGTGGGACAACAGAATCTCACATTCCTGCTGCCTTCAGCCTCATCATTTTCTTGGGGATATTTGGGCCATAGGTCTACCCACACAGTGCAAATGGCAATAATAATGTAAACCAAAAAACTATCTGAGGCAAATCTTAATTTAGAAGTTTATTTTGCCAAGGTTAAGGACATGTCCATGACACACACTCAGGAGGTCTTATTGACCTGTACCCAAGGTGATCAGGCTACAATTTGGTTTTATACATTTTAGGGAGACATAAGACATCAATCGATATATGTAAGGTGTAAGTACGTTGGTTGTTCAGTCTGGAAAAGCAGGACTACTGAAAGTGGGGGTTTCCAGGTGATAGGCAGATTTATAGATTTTCTGATTGGCAATTAGTTGAGTTATTATCTAACAACCTGCAATCAATAGAATGTATTCTCTGGGTTGATATAAGGGGCTATAGAGACCAAGGTTTTATCATGCAGATGAAGCCTCCAAGTAGCTGGTTTCAGAGAGGAAGGATTGGAAATGTTTCATATCAGACTTAAAGAGTTTGTTCTATGAGTCTAAGGTTTATGGTGATGTTAATGGTCATGAGGTATGTCTGACTTCCCCTTCTCATCATGGCCTGAAATAGATTTACAGGCTAACTGTAGAATGCCCTTAGTTGAGATAAGGGATCCATTTAGATGATTTGGAGACATAGGATTTTATTTTTGGCTTAAAATACTTAATATGCAAAGTATTAAAAGTATGTATTTTAGGTCTTTAGTGATATGCCTATCACCTCCATTTAATGGAAAGATATTGCTTCCCCTATACTTACTGATGCCTGTTCTGTGTTAGGATTTGCTGAGATTTGAGGTAAATAAAGCACCATTTTTCTTCATGATGGATAAGACATAGAGACACACACAGAGCCAGATTATTATGATACACAGGAATCAGTGAGTATGATGAGAATAAATGGAACAGGCAATGCAGGAGGGCAGAGGTGGGGTTCCAAGGAAGAGCTGTAAACTTTATCTCTGTATCCCACGCACCAAGCATTGCACTGGGTACATAGCCACTGGTCAAAAAATGCTTGTTGATTTCAGTATGCAACATCAGCATCCTAATAGCACTGTGTTTGGCTCTGTGCAGAATAGAGGAAGCATCGTCCTTTGGAAAGTACTCTAGAATTGAACCCTGAGATCACAGTATGGCTCTGAGTAACATTTAGAAACCACAGTAAACTGACTTACTGGGATCCACCTTTGATATGTCCTGTCTGGCCTCTCTTAATCACTATGATCATAGATTTTTGTTATTTGAGGGAAGACAGGCACCGTGATGACTCTGCCCATTAACAAAGGGAAAATAGAATCCCTCACTCAGTGTGCTCACTTGAGAACGTTTGTAAATAAGTATAGAAACACTTGAGGTTAGTCACGTATTTCATGTCATGGACACAGGGACTCTTCAAGTTGTAAGGAAGAGAAATGTCTATTTTTATTGATTCTGAATACCTAAGGTGGCTCACAATCATGATAGTGCAACACATCTTAAATAATAGTTTTAATATTAGAGCTAAAATTGTAGATATTCAGTGTTTTGATTTTGGGTAGAAATCACACAAACTAGATCCTATGCTTCTCAGTTTCCTTTGTTCCCTATTCTGTCCCCGTTCTCCAGCAAAACAGTGGGTGCAGAGTAACTGCTTAATATATTGCTTGAATAGAAATTTAAAATGTTACAAATAGTTTAATTTTATAAAAAGGGGTGAGTCAGAGACAATTTGCTATTTTATAACAAATCTATCTTATTTGGCAATGTATTAGTCCATTCTCACATTGCTATAAAGAAATACCTAAGAGTGGATATTTATTTTTAAAAGAGAGATTTAATTGCAGTCTGTGGAAGCATGGCAGCTTCTGCTTCTGAGGAGGCCTGGGGGGAATTACAATCATGGCAGAAGGTAAAGAGAAAGCAGCTACATCTTACATGGCCAGGCAGGAAGAAGAGAGAGCAAGTGGGGAGGTGCTACACACTGTTAAATGACCAGATCTCATGAATTCACTCACTATTGCAACCAAAGGGGATGGTTCTGTATGATTCATGAGAAACAGCCCCCGTGATCCAATCATTTCCCAGCTGGCCCCATCTCCAATACTGAGTATTGCAATTCAACGAGATTTGGGTGAAGACAAAGATCCAAACCATGTCACACAACCTCCCTCAAAATGTTAATTCAGTGCAGATAATGACAGGAGTCCTTAAGACTGAAAGATCCAGTACTGTAGTAGTTTTGGGGGAATGAGGCATAAGTATATCTGCAAATGCCAAATTTGGACAGTATTGGAATTGTTGGGGCAATGTATCAGATCAGAAACATTCAAATTTATTCATTCATGTACCTTTCTCTTTTTTTCTTTTTCTTAGGTGTGTGCTAGATTTTAGGATAAATGAGTGAGCAACAGCACTATTCTCTTATGAAGTTATATTCAAGTCATAGAAACAGATGATAAATAAGTAATAAAAATGTGAGATTGTGGTAAGTGATAAGTTGGAAACAAAATATATGAATTGATAGAAAAGTTGCATGGCTCAGGTGGACAGGTGGGTGAGGAAACCTCTTGGAGAAAGTGGCATTAGTTGAGACCTAGAGGATAATGATGGGAGCCAGAATGCCCTCTAGAAGAACAACTGGGGACAATAATTGATGTGTTTGGAAGTATAAAAAGACTAGAAGGGCTAGAGCAAAGGAGAGAAGTATCACTATACTGGTAAAGTCATGTTGAAAACATTGAATATACTGCTCAGCAAAATTAGGAAACGTACTACTAATATGCACAACAGCTTGAGTGACATTACACTGCATGAATGATGACAGACTCAAAATAATAAGTAACCTATTCTTCGATTGATGTACAGCTATAGGGCCATCAGAATTAATCTATAGTGAAAAAATCATATGAAGGTTTCCTTGGTTGAGGTGGAGGGGGCTGACTACACTGGGGCAGGAGAAATCTTTATGAAATGATTGCAATGCTTTTCATCTTGATTGAGGAGCTGGTGACTGCACAGGTGTTAAAACTCATCAAAATGTGTATAGGAACATTTAAATTTTATTGTTACAAGTTACACAGTTAAGAAAGCTAATTTTAAAAAGAGAAAGTCTCTCATTGATTAATTTGCAGATAGAGAAAAATTGGTCCCTTTAATTCCAAAATTTGGGAAGGATAAAAATGCTCCTCAGAACATCCATTTTTGGGGGTGGGGCGAGGTATCTTCAGACTTCAACATAATCTGTTAGTTCTGGAAGAGACAAATATGCTCCTTAATCCACTCAAATCACCTGAATCTAATGTTGCTTTTAGAAACATAAGACCCTGAATTCTATAACCTTCTTCACTGGCTTTCTAAGAAAGAGCAGCGAAATGTTGACAATTCAAGTCCAATGAATTGAAAGGAAGCTTGCTTTTAAAAATGGCTTAAAATGTTAATTAAAAAGAAATTACCATTAAAATATGTTATTGAAGTGTTTAATAGCTTTCCTATCTTCTCACACCATACAATATAGTCCGTTCAGAACAGAAGATCTTCCTCATTCTTTCCAAAAACTTCTGCTGCATTCTGAAGTTCATTGTCCTTCAGAATGAGAAGGGGAATAAGAAAATGTTGGGAAAGAGAGAACAATATTTCAGCTCACCTAAGCCCCATTGTGAGTTAGCAGTCTGAAGAAGCCGTGATCCAGCAGAAATTTTACATCTGGATTCCTGAGCTTGGATGGATCTCATCTAGACCTCTGCCTCTCGTCCTCTCAGATTGCTCATCCCACCTCCCTAAACTTTGGCACTTAATTAATCTTTTAACTGTGTTTCCCTTGATATTTTCATAATTTTTCTCATACTAAAATTAAACATTCTCAATTGAGGATAATTTTCAAAAATACACTAAGGAACAAAAAGAAAATGAAAATATTACAAGTCTGACTACTTAGAATAGCTTTGACTATCATTTGGATGCCTTTCTTGAATCTCTTTTTATGTATATGCATTCCATTTTAGAATTGGTATCAAGCCTTAAAGACAATTCTTTTTCTTTTTTCTAAACTTAACATATCTTCAGCACTTACTACATCTTTGGATACTTGTTGCAAATGTCAGATATTAAAAGGCATCTAATACTCAATTGCACATTGATTCATCTGTTTTCTTACAGGACAATATTTGAATGGTTTTCTGTTGTTTTCATAAAAAATGATTTTGTGCATGACTTTGTACATGTTTTTGCTTCCAAAATTTTGATTCTCATTGGGGAAATTACATATATGTGTGTGTGTGTATGTATGTAAATATACACATGCATATATTCTCTCAGAGGGGAAATTACATATATATGTGTGTATATATATAGACAGAGAATACTTTTTAACTATTTTATGTACATTTCTAAATTTCTTTTAAATGAAATGTACTAACTTGTACTCCTACAAGTAGTGTAAATATTATTTTTACCTGGCTCATCTGTGAAAGGTGACATCCTTTTTAAAAATATTCACTGACTTTATAGGTAAAAATATCCTTATAGTTTTCTTGTGATGATGAACTTAGGTCAACTAAGTTGTTATGGCATCTCTCAGAGATCACTTAGACTGGACATCCTGAAAATTGTTCCTTTTATTTCTGAAGGGTTATCTGCTTCTTGGCCAATTGTTACAGAGCTGACTTAGTTATGATATGTAATGGCCTGAAAAATATTCATTTATGTCCCCTGATCAGTGGGGCAATTTAAGTGGTGGTCATGCTCAAAGAACTTTTCCAAAACATCCTCGGAAAAAACCTGTTTCTTATTTGTTTGGTTCTAACTCCGTAGATGATGGGGTTGAGCATGGGAGGTACCAGTAGATAGAGATTAGAAAACAGAATGCTTACCACTCGGGGCACATGATGACCAAAGCGGTGAGTAGGGAAAGAAAAGAGGGCTGGGATATAAAAAGCCAAGGTGACACAGATATGGGAGGCACATGTGCCAAAAGCTTTGAGGCAGGCTTCACCTGAGGGCAACTGAAGCACAGCTCTCAAAATCATCACGTACGATATACTGATGACAATCATATCAAAGCCACCCACAGAGAAGGCCACAAAGAGCCCATACCCACAATTTATGCTTGTATCAGCACACACCAACTTCAGCACAG
>CAUYQU010024414.1:0-38272 GCA_963574635.1 Cheracebus regulus | reverse complement strand
CAAGATGTGGCCTGACTACTCCTAAAAGCCTGTCCTAGACTCTAGAGCAAATAAATTGCCAAAAGATAGAATTTATATTTAAAAGGGAAGCAGAGAAAAGAAATTTTTTAAATTTGCAGACTTGACATGTGTCAGAGAAACGAAAAATTTTTTTGGAAAAGGAATTCAAGCAGGCTGTGGAACAACCACTTGCTCGAGATATTTTTACAACTAAAAGAGAGCCACGTGCTAAAATCCAAGACAAGAATAGAAAGTCCTTGAAGACATTTTTTTTTTTTTTTTTTTTTATACACAGACTCGCTCTGTCAACCAGGCTGGAGTGCAGTGGCATGATCTTGGCTCAGTGCCACCTCCGCCTCCCAGGTTCAAGTGATTCTCCCGCCTCAGCCTCCCGAATAGCTGGGACTACAGGCATGTGCCACCATGCCCAGCTAATTTTTTGTATTTTTAGTAGAGATGGGCTTTTGCTGTGTTAGCCAGGATGGTCTCGATCTCCTGACCTCATGATCCGCCTGCCTTGGCCTCCCAAAGTGCTGGGATTATAGGCATGAGCCACCACGCTTGGCCTGAAGACATTTCAAAAACCTTCCTGGCAGCCCCTCCCATCACAGACCCCCAAGGCCTAGGAAGACTGAACGGTTCTGTGGGCCAGGCCCAGGGCCCTGCTGCTGTCTTGGGACACTGCTTTCTGCATCCCAGCTGCTCTAGATCCAGCCTTGGCTCAAAGGGCTCAGGTGCAACTTGGACTGCAGCTTCAGAGGGTGCAAATGGTAAGACTTGGTTG
The DNA here is from genome assembly GCA_963574635.1 of Cheracebus regulus. NCBI lineage: Eukaryota > Metazoa > Chordata > Mammalia > Primates > Pitheciidae > Cheracebus > Cheracebus regulus. Next base: position 37,488 of record CAUYQU010024414.1, on the reverse strand, counting down.
CTTCCACATGGTGTTAAGCTTGCTGGCACGTAGATTTCAGAGAATGGATTAAAAAGCCTGGATGTCCAGGCTGAAGCCTGCTTCAAGGAGGAGCCTTCACAGAGATCTACTAGAGCAATGCCAAAGTGAAATGAGGGATTGGCGCTCCCACACAATGTCCCCAGTGGGGCACTTCCCAGTGGAGCTATGAGAAGGTGGCCACTGTCTTCCAGACTCAATTAATGGTAAGTCCACTAACAGCTTGCATTCTGAGCCTGAAAAAGCCATAGGCACTCAACTATAGCATGTAAAAGCAACTGTGGGGGCTGCACCCGGCAAATACACAGTGAGTAAAGCTGTCCAAGGCTAGGGGATCCCACCCCTTACACGAGTGTGCCCTGGATGCCTGGATGCAGGACATGGAGTCAAAGGAAATTATTTTGGACCATTATTATTTAATGACTGCCCTGTTAGGTTTCAAACTTGCATGGGGTCTGCAGCCCCTTCCGTTTGGCTGATTTCTCCCTTTGAGAATGGGGATACTTACCAAATGCTTATACTCCTATTGTATCTTGGAAGTAAATAAATTTTTAAAAATTATTTTACAGACCTATAAATGGAAGGGATTTGGTTTATCTCAGATAAGAGACATTTGAGTTAATGCCGGGAGGTGTTAAGACTTTGGGAGACTGTTGGGAAGGCACGATTGCATTTTGCAATGTGAGAAGGACATAAGATTTGGGAGGGGCTGGGGTAGAATGATACAGTTTGTGTATTTGTCCCTACCCAAATCTCATGTTGAATTGTTATTCCCAATGCTGAAGGTGGGACCTGGTGGTAGGTGTTTGGATCAGGGGGACGAATTCCTCATGGCTTTTGTTGTCTTCCTCATGGTGAGTGAGTTCTTCTGATATCTGGTCATTTAAAAGTGTGTTGCACCTCTTCCAACTCCCAATTTCTTTCTCTCCCTGCTTTTGCCATATGAGGTACCCACTCCCACTTTACTCTCCACCATGACTGAAAACTTCATGAGGCTTCCCGAAAAGTTACACAGATGCCAGTGAAATGGGAATAGTTCCCTTATCCTCCTCACAGGGTGTGTGAAGGGGGTGTGGCTTGCTTCTTTGGTGCCCCACTGTGCAAACCTCTAAAGGGAGCATGCAGACAGGCAGGTTCTGGGGCTCTGACCCCATGGCAGTGTCTAGGGGTGCATGTTTGCAGCTTCTGACACCCCAGTGGGAATGTGTTATGTGCTCTTTTAGTTTAGCCGCCTGTCGGTGGCTTGTGTTAGTGAGCTCAGTTAGATCCCCTGCCTTATTGCGAGGACAGAGGGCTTTCTGTATCCCAGGGTTCCTTGCCTTGGTGTACTGGAAGAATCAGATCACATGTGGCCTCGTAGAATTAGTGCAAGGTTTTATTGAGTGCAAGTAGCTCTCCACAGATGCGAGAGCCAGAAAGGAGATGGAGTGTGAAGGTGGTTCCGCGCCCCCCCACCCCCAACCCCCAGGCTGCTCAGCAGGCAGGCTCTCCTCCGACTGCCCCAGCCAAGCTCCACATCATTCTACCAGTCAATGGCCTGCCAGCATCTGCTGGTGCCTGTCAGTGTGCTCTTCCATGGATGTGTTTCTCTCAATGTCCAGCCGCTTGTGTGTTCTTTCACTGCTGTGTTCTTTTTGACCTCCAGCTGCTTGTGTCTCTGCCCGCTAAGGTCTCGGGGTTTTTATAGGCACAGGATAGTGGCATGGTGGGCCAGCGTAGTCTTGGGAATTGCGCCATTTAAGCATGAAAACAGAAATGCCCGTCCTCACCTAGCTAGGTCCATAGGCACAGGCCAGGGGTGGAGCCCTTGCCAAGGACCCATCCTTCTTTACCCAGCACTTCCTTGCCCCACTCTCATATCACCAGCACTGTAAAGTCTGCAAAACTATGAGCCAATTAAACCTCCTTTCTTTATAAATTACCCAGTTTCAGGAATTTCTTCACAGCAATGGAAGAAAAGCCTAATACACCAGAGAAGTGATATTGTGTCCTTGAGTTGTCATCATGAGGCACATGATGCTTGTGCTTCTGATTATGCTCATTTTGGCCACTTTAAGTTTGTCAGTCCCTTGAATTTAAACTACTTTTCCTTTACGTTTACTAGTCAGGAAATATTTTGAACTATGTACATATCCTGATCCATATCAGTCTTTCACCTATCATTTTAGCAACCACTGATGGTTTCCTAACTCTTTCAGTGTGACTACTTGACATTCTCCTGTGGGATAAACATTTCCATCTCCCCATTTTCCCTCCCTCCCTCCCACCTTTCTTTCTTTCTTTCTTTTCTTGCTTTTTCTTTCTCTCTCTCTTTTTCTTCTTTCTCTCACTCTCTCTTCCTCCCTCCCTTCCTCCTTCCTTCCTTTATTTCTTTCTTTCTCTATCAGCATGTATTAATGGATTATTACATGTTTCATTGGGTTTTAATCTGGAATTGTCATTATTTACTCTGATGGTCAAGTTATCGCAGGTTGGGCTGGAGAGAGCTTCTTCAAGCTGGCTTCTTTGCCCTTTGCTCATGTCACCATTGCTCTTTAGGCAAATATTTTTGGTCCAACAACACATTACAGACTTATCTTGTAACTTCCTTGACTGGAGCAGGAATCAGAATTTTCTCTAAGGAATTTTGATTTCTTTTCTGTTTTGTTTTCTTTTTTAAAATTATTCTTGAGACAGGGTCTCACTCTGTCACCCAGGCTAGATATCGAGTTCAGTGGCGAGATCACAGCTCACTGCAGCGTCAAACTCCCAGACTCAAGTGAGCCTCCTGCTTTAACCACCTCAGTAGCTGGGACTACAGGTGCATACCACTGTGCTCCGTTAATTTTTTTTTCTGTAGAGACAGGGTTTTGCTATGTTGCCTAGGCTGTTGTTGAACTCCAGAACTCAAGTCATCCTCCCAAAGTGCCAGGATTATAGGCACGAGCCACCATACCTGGTCTTTTGTAACCTTTAAAAGTGCTTTATGTTGTAAACAGAATTTAGATACTAAAATAATTTACGTAACAAAAAGATAAAAAGCTTTTACAAATCTACAACATAGACTCTAAATTAACTTTGACATTTTCTAAAATGCACAAATGGACTGAACTTCACAGACTTAACACTGAACCTGAATTATACACATGCCTGGGTAACCCCCTCAATTTAAAATTGTAGGCTGTAATCTTAAGAAGATAACAAAATATAAAATACAGGGAAAAAAGGTATTAACAACATCATCGCCTAAATTTCCTGTAATCATCATATCCATTGGCATACAATGTTTTATACAGGTATAGAAGCTCTAAAACAATAAATAAAACTAAAGGTAAAATAAGTCTTTAGCACTTAAAAAACTGCCCTAATAAAATGGGCCCGCATAGACTCCCAGTTAAAATAGTTAATATGGCCAGGTGCGGTGGTTTGCACCTGTAATCCCAGCTACTCAGGAGGCTGATGTGGGAGGATCAGTTGAGGCCAGGAATTTGAAAACAGCCTTGACAACACAACGAGATCCCTCATCTCCAGAAAAAATATTAAATGGTTAAAATGACTCAATGTAAGTTAAAACTTAAGGCTTCGAGGATTAAAATTTGTTATATAAAATCAAATAAAAGAGAAAATAGGAAATCTGTACTTTCTGCTCAATTTTGCTGTGAACCTGAAACTTCACTAAAAAAAAAATATAGGCTGGGCGTGGTGGCTCATGCCTATAATCCAAGCACTTTGGAGGCCAAGGCGGGCGGATCACCTGAGGTCGGGAGTTCAAGACCAGCCTGACCAACATCGTGAAAACTCGTCTTTAAAAAAAAAGAAAAGAAAAATATAGTAAAAATAATAATAATTGACTAGCATTCTTCAAATCTTTCAAGGATGAGAACATCAAATAAAAATAAGAAAAAATAAAGGAGAGGGAGGAGGCAAGAAAGCAAAAAGCTCTATAAATCTGGTTAAAGAGGAGACAAACTGGCCGGGCGTGGTGGCTCACACCTATAATCCCAGTACTTTGGGAGGCCAAGGTGGGTGGATCACGAGGTCAGGAGATCGAGACCATCCTGGCCAACATGGTGAAACCACATCTCTACTAAAAATATACACACACACACACACACACACACACAAATTAGCTGGGCATGGTGGTGGGTGTGTGTAATCCCAGCTACTTGGGAGGTTGAGGCAGGAGAATCGCTTCCACCCAGGACGGGGAGGTTGCAGTGAGCTGATATCGCACCACTGTACTCCAGTCTGGAGACACAGCAAGACTCTGTCTCAAAAAAAAAAAAAAAGAAATGAAATGAAAAGGAGACAAACTACCTCTTTCCTTTTGCATCTTTTCTGTAAGTTTAAGACTGGATAAAAATAAAAAGTCAGAAATATCAATCCAATCCATGCATTTCAGTACTTTAGCTGAAAAAGAAATATCACATAAAATGTCAATTGCAGCTTAAAAGTAATTTAATATTATGTGATCTCATCATTAAGAAAACAGCTAGAAAAAGAAGAGATTGTCTAAAAGCAAATAGGATCTACACAAACCCATATCAGCATTGTAACCGCAGTCCAATATTAAAATATTTTTCTTATAAGGAGATGCAAAAGGAATTTGCATTCTTTCCACTACTATACATTAGTGTCATGTAATTGTAATCCTATCAATTGCAATAATGCAAGAAAATGTCAACATTCAAAGATTTAAAATAATCAATCCTGCCCCTTTATCTCTTTAAAGTATTTGCTTAGGTATCGACTTCCCTATCATCTCTATTATGGATATCTTAGTGTTGCAATCCTTCCTGACTGCCTCAACTTTTCATCATCATGTTCTGCTCTTTTTTCTTTCTCATATGCTAACAAATTAGTAACTTATTTTTATTTAATGCTGTACATTTCCCTCTACTAGAAGTTAGGTCCTGTGTTTTGTGCACTGATGGTACAGCATAGCTACCAAAGGGCCCAACCCACACTGGAACCTCAAAACATGTCTTGGAGAACACTCAATGAGGATGACATCATAGATTTCTGTTCATTTGAATCACCCAACTATTCTTTCTGTCTCTATTCATTTACTAATCTCTTTTCAATTTCAGTATCCTCAATGAAATCTCAAGTGTAGGAAAGAATCCTATTTTGAGTCAGACTTTAAAATAATTAATGATCATGGATAATGAGGTGCTCAGTTTTTATTTTTATTTTTTTTTTGAAGAGAGCATTATGTGCCACAGAGTTTCTCAAGATTTTTTTAAAAATGTTTCACAGGAAAGTGGTTCTTCGGCTGTTTCTGCAGTTATTTACAGAAAACTTTATACTTCAAATTAATTACCTTCAGTAATTTGTATAATACACACATATTTTTCAAACGTGTTCTCAACTCCCTGTGTACATAATGTCACTGAAGTTACAGGTGAAATGATAATTACTTCCCAGCAAGGAGATGAGATCATGGAGTCTCAAACCTTTATCTTAGGGTCAGATGTCCCCTTTGCACTCCTGCACAGATGTTGCTCCAGCACCCACTGACCTGATTGCAAATATCTTTTGGTAAGTGTCTATTTTTTTCAGCTAAGTGTCAGATTTACAGGAGAATTATATCAAAGAAAATCCAGTAAAAAACCCACAAACATACATACATATTGTATGTGTTTTCTGTGATCGAACGCAAACATATTTTATATATAGTGAGAAATTACACTTTCTGAGAACATCTTAATCTACCCCAACCCTTGTGCCCATCTGCTTTAGGGGTGCCTGACATTTCTCTCCTCACAGTGAGGACTTTGGAAATCGTCCACTGTTAATGATTAAAAAATGCTGAACTTCACAGCATTCACTCTAAAGACTTCACATTGCAGACGTGTGCCTAGCACTTAGACAAGGATGCTAAGCTCCCAGCTGTGAGTAGTTAGCTGCCTGGCATCTGAGTGACAGTTGCTGACATGCACATTTGGCTTTGTTGTATTTTATTGTGAGCATGTTGTGCTAAATAGCATCTGAAATGAGACAGCTCAAAAGTTTCCATCATCAGTAAAAGAGAGTTAACATTTATCAACTCCAATATAGAGCACTGAAAGACTAATCTTATTACTAATTTAAGGAAAATAAATGCACATTTAAAAGACAGTGTGGCTATTAAGTGTGAGGCTTAGGGGAGAATAAAAGGAATTATGAGAGACTTCAGTACTCTAAAGATAGTAATATTACCAAGGCATGTAGCCAGATATTAAAAATGCCTTGCTATTCTACTTCTTCTATTAATATATTACTCTATCTGCCTTCCAAGATATGTTTTTACCAAACTAAAAAGATAAGAACAAAAACAGTAAAATAAAATGTGACTGGAGAATTCTTTTAACTAGCAGGTTTACATCCCTCTCTCTGAGAGCAGGAGTCGCTTAATTTAAATCCTCCCTGTATCTCCACAAAATCCTGTGATAAGGGAAATATCATGAACCTTTATTTTTCAATTATTTAAGTTAATAAAATAACAATGTGCCCAGTTTATACATTTACAGGCTCTCAAAGTGAATTACTTAGGAAAGCTTTAGGCCGGGCGTGGTGGCTCACGCCTCTAATCCAAGCACTTTGGAGGCCAAGGCAGGCGGATCACCTGAGGTCGAGAGTTCAAGACCAGCCTGACCAACATGGTGAAACCCTGTCTTTATTAAAAAAAAAAAAAGAAAGAAAGAAAGAAAGAAAGCTTTATATCCCATACCATGTGCTATAACCTATGTCTTTTAGATTTAAATTCAGTTTAGAATATTTATTCCAAGACATTTATGAATCTTTCTCCTTTCCCTTCACTGTCCTAATTCTATTAGTTAGTTTTCATTCTATTAGTTATGCCTTAAATTTCTTTTTAGTATGAAGCGGTATCTTACAAATTATACAATGTTAAATTTGAATTTAAAGACTATAAATTTCACTATAAAATTCTTAAGAAACCAATGTCTGTATAAATGTAACACAGATACTCACTCTAACACCTAGAGAGGTAATACTGCTCCTCCCATCTAGAAGAGGTAATACTGCTTGGTGAGGATCCCTCCAGGCCAGTTTGTATTCACTCACTTAGTTCTCTCTTAACTCACATCTGCTTGGTTTATTGCTGATTTCCTTAATCTTCAGCCCTCTCTTGTGAAATGTAGTAATCAGTGTCTATGGGATATGCATGATCATGGCTAGTAAGATATTCACATTTTCCCACTACTCACTCCAAGGTTCTCTCATCACTGGTCTAGCAGTTTGAGCAAAAATGATGTGTCTCCCTCACACTTATATTCAAATAGTTCTATTTCAATTATGGAAATGTGGTTGTAAAATTTTTATAAAGGGTTTAATTTACTCAACATTAAATTGCTCTTTTTTTTTCTGGAAAACAAAATTGGAAAAGATACATAAAATTGTATATATTTAGCATTCTAAATGGTTTCCAAAAAACCATGGAACTTGTGGATGTTTTGTATTTCTTTTTACGTTAAGTCGGATGTGGCCACAAGACAGGACACAGGACAGGTGCAATTAAAAAAATTTTTTTAGACATGGGGTCTCTACAGGTTGCCCAATCCAATCTGGACTCTAATTGAGTTCAAGGGGTCATCCCACCTTAGCCTCTAGGAGGAGCTGAGACTATATGCATGAGCCACAGTGTCTGGCTTTTTTTGAATAAAGTGTATATATATTTTTGAAATAGTGACAAGGTCTTGCTATTTCACTGGCTATTCACATGCAGTACCATCGCCACTGTAGCTCCAAACTCCTGTGCTCCAGCAACCTTCCTACCTGAGGCACCCAAGTAGCTGGCATGACAAGGGTAGAGATACAAGTTTATTATGTTTTTGGTTTTTTGTGTTGTTGTTTTTTAAAATTTTACTTTAAGTTCTGGGGTACGTGTGCAGACCTTGCAGGATTGTTACATAGGTATACACATGCCATAGTGGTTTACTGCCTCCATCCCCCCCACCCCCCATCACCTACATTAGGTATTTCTCCTAACGTTATCCCTCCCCTAGCACCCCACTACCCAAAAGACCCCAATGTGGGATGTTCTCCTCCCTGTGTCCATGCGTTGTTGGGTTTTTTTTGAGACAGAATCTTGCTCCATCTCCAGGCGGGAGTGCAATGGTGGGATCTTGGCTCACTGCAACCTCCACTGCCTGGGTTCAAGTGATTCTCCTGCCTCAGCCTCCTGAGTAGCTGGGATTACGGGTGCGTGCCACCACGCCCAGCTAATTTTTGTATTTTTAGAGACGGGGTTATACCATGTTGGCCAGGATGGTCTTGATCTCTGGACCTCATGGTCTCGGCCTCCCAAAGTGCTGAGATTAAGGCATGAGTCACTGTGCCCACCCTATGTTTTGTTTTTCAGTTCGAAGCTGTAGTAATTATTATACCCTTTACATAGTAAGGGAAGTTATTTTGATTATTCATTTTTAAAAAATCTATAAATCTCGTATACTTTTGATATTAGTAAAAGAATTTTGAATGTGTTAATATTTTTATTGGATGTTATTCAATAACTACTTATTAGCATGCATTAAATCAGTAACATTTGAAACATTTCCATATAGAACAACAATTTTCTTTGCTATTATTTAAAATGAATCCTATGATATAAATGTAATCTTTAGTTTTCATTAAATGTTTTTATTATTATTTAATTTTAATGTCATTTTCCAAAAATTCACTTGTCTTTCACTAATGTATTTTCACTTACCCATTTAAGCAGATGATTGCCTATATCAAGGGTAAACTGGCTATATTGATTTGTGACTAAATTATATTATTGATCCTAATGACATTTTATGTGTTTCTAGAGTGTTATCACCATGCTAGGAAGATGGTGACTCAATAAGGTGCTCTCCTGCGTGGTGGTTTTTTTCCTTCCCTATTTGAAAATATCCACATACTTCATCATTCAATACTGAAACATCATTGCAACTGGAAGAAGGAATTGTTCTCATGAGGAAGTCTCTCTAAATTTCACTGAATTTATTTTTTAAATTTTATTCTGCATCTCTATCATTACCCATGGTATAAAATGTTTTTACATGACACCCACAGCTCTCATCCCAGCAAGGCCAGTTTTGTGTGACTGAACAGAAATGTCTCAGTGTGAAATAGTCTGTAGAGATATAGGTAGGAGAACCGGTTGACAGTTTCCATTTATCAGTTTTTAGAATAATGAGTAGCTTCCCAAACACCTCCCAGCAGCAACCTTAGCAGTTATTTTTATATATCACTTCTGCCATATACGTTTTGGTTTATCTTTTGGAGTTATTATTGTAACAACATTGTGCAATAGTAGCTCCTGCAGGTGGAATCCTGTGATCCCATGATCACTTAAATTGCATTCAGCATTATGACAGTTTCCCTGATTCCTTTATCTGACTAGAGGTTTCAAGAGAATCATGGAAAGTTCGTGCCCTATGTATGGAATTCTGAAATAAAGTTGCTTTATTTTCTCTCCCCATCCACTTTCTTATATTGAGAAAGTATATTAAGAGTCAAAAAACTGGGTGATAGAATTAGGCAGTTTTATGATTACTCATAATTTCTAGATTTTTTCAATGTAAAGAGAGAAGAAATAGATGTATGTTTAGAATTACTCTATATAAGTTAATACTGATTATTTCTAACAAATGGAGGTTGTAGAGTTTTATTCAAAATCTTTAATTATATAGATAGATTCTCACTTTGTTACCCAGGCTGGAGAGTAGTGGCATGATCTCAGTTCACTTCAACTTCTACCTCCCAGGTCTAAGTACTTCTCCCACCCTAGCCTCCCAGGTAGCTAGGACAACAGCTGTGCACCACCATATCTGGCTAATTTTTGTATTTTTAGTAGAATCAGGGTTTCACCTTGTTGGCCAGTCTAGTCTCGAACTACTGACCTCAGGTGATCTGCCCGTCTTGGTCTCCCAAAGTGCTGGGATCACAGGCATACGCCACTGTGCCCAGCCTTTAGTTTCATATTTGCATTTACTTTCTCTTTCATAGAAAGCATTATTTCCATTTACATTACATTTACTTCAAAAATACCATATCAATAATTGTAGTAAAATATACAGACAAGTTTAAGATTTCTTTGCAGCTAGTTTTGCCTTAAGATACCCTTCTAGGAATATGCAGTCAAAACTCTGTATTTTCCATTTACCTGAAATAATTCATTTTCTTAGCGGCCACCAACTGAACATCCAATCATTTTTTAACCTTTAAATGTTATGTTTTTAAAACATTTAATTTGGCTTAATACTGTTTAATAGTTATGTGAAGTATTTATTTTAGAAAACATTATAACATGATTTTTTCCTAAAAGTCTGGCTTAAGTTCTGCCCCATCCTCTATATATTCCGAGCCTATATTTTTATTCCTTCACATACATGGAACAACTTTAGCATATTCTACACCGTACTTTACCTAGCTCTTTTCATTTCAGAAAGCATCCATTTGGTAACTAGTTCAGAGTATAGACAGCCTCCTCATTCAAATTACAGGTGCAGAAAGTTATGTTGTGCAGATGGACCATAAAGCATTCACTTGGTTTTTGTAGATAGACATTTAAACTGTTTCCACACAGAAATTTTAAGAGTAGCTTTGGCACCCATAAGCACATATGCTTAGGGCCCACCTGAATTAGGAAAATACATGTTAGGTTTAGTACTGGAGGTTATTGGGCATGGTATAATTTATTTCTTTTTTTTTTCTTTCTGTTTTTTAAAAAGAGACGGGGTCTTGCTTTGTTATCCAGGCTGGATTGCAGTGTTGTGATCATATCTCATTGGCCTCAATGTCGCTATACCTAGCTATTTGTTTTTTTTAGATATGGGGTCCTGCTATATTGCCCAAGCTGGTCTTGAAATCCTGGCCTCAAGCAGTTCTCCCGCCTCAGCCTCCCAAAGTGCTAGAATTACAGGAATGAGCCATCATGCCTGCCCAACATATTTGTTTTCATTTGTTGAACACTTCACTGTTCTGGCACCAATTAAAATCAACGTCTTATAGACAATAACATGATGGCTCCCACCAATCTGCAAATGGGGTTTACCATTCTCGCTCAGATGGTAGTGGGAATCCTTGGAAACTCCCTCCTTCTTTGGTTTTTTAACTTCACTTTGCTTACTGGACACAAGATTAGACCCATGGATCTTATTCTCAATCAACTGGCCTTGCCAATTTGTTTGTGCTTTTCTCTAAAGGGATCCCTCACACAATATCAGCTTTTGGATTGAACTTTTTCCTGGATGACGCTGGATGCAAACTTCTCTTCTATTTTCACAGAGTGGTCAGAGGGGTTTCTCTTAGCACCACCTGTCTCCTCAGTGGCTTCCAGGCCATAAAGCTTTGTTCCAGTTTCTCCAGGTGGTTGAAGCTCAGAGTGAGATCCTCAAAGTGCACTGGCTTCTGCTGCTTTCTCTGCTGGATCCTGCAAGTGTTGGCAAATATCTTTGTTCCTATGAGAATGATTAGTCCATTAAACAGCAAAAATGTAAGTGTGAAAATAAATTATGTATACTGTTCTTCGCTCAAACAGCTAGTTCTATAAAGTTTCTAGTCGTATTCACATTCTCTGCAATTGACTTTATGAGTTTGGGCCTCATGGTCTGGGCCAGTGGTTCCACGGTCCTTTTCCTGCACAGACACGAGCAGCGAGTCCAACACATTCACAGCAACAGACTCTCCTCCGGAGCCTCTCAAGAGGCCAGAGCCACACGCACCATCTTGATCTTTGTGAGCACCTTCCTTTCCTTTTACTCACTCTCCTCTCTTCTGCACATTTGGATGACTCTATTTGTTATTCCAGGTCAGTGGCTGGTGGACATTTCTGTGATTTTGTCCTCATGTTTCCCAGCATTCAGTCCCTTTGTGCTCATTCATGGTGACACTCGATTCTCTGTTTCGTGCAGCCTGCTAGTCAAGGAAACGCCCTTTTCCCAGCTCACTCAGGGTGGAGAGTCCTCCTGGAGGAGACATTCCCTGGGTGAAGCCACCCAGGAACTCTGTCCCAGGAACTTCTCAGCCCAGCCTCCTGCACCTGAGAACTATCAAGAGTTAGGGAAGGAGCGGCCGGGGGCATGGCCCCTACGAGGCCTCGTGGGCCAGCGGCCCTGAGCCTGACCCTGATCCGTGCATAGCTTCTGCCGCCTACGGAACTGCTGAGGTCCCCCAAATGACCTCAAATGCCTCGGCCCTGCATATGAGGAGGATGAGGCTCCTTCCCTCCCATGGGGCAGGGCGGTCACGGTGTCCACCTGGCCTGTGGAGTGACGCTTCAGTGTGGATCCAGAGCCTTAGCTTCCTGAACCTGAATTAACGTCTCTAGCCACGTGGGTGCTCAGCCTGGTATGGGACCTTGGAAATCGGCCAGTGGCCTTTTTAAGGTGTGGCAACACCCTGTCTCCATGTTGATGGTGTTGTGCCTTTTCCTAGCACTCTCCCAGTGGCCACTTGGACCTCGTGTCAGGGAGGGCACTGGAACCCTGGTGTTACATGTAAATTTTCAGTGCTACAAAGAAAAGTCAGCACTGGGACAAAGGCTCTTAGCAAGGACTTCCTGCAGAAAGGGTACCCTCACCAGCAATCTTGCCAGGAGAGTACAACAAACAAAGAAAAAGCAGACATATTTATCCCTTACGCATTTGGGATTGTCCTTACTGCTGTATCTAATCTCCGCTGGTTAGAGCCAGACCTCACAATCTAAACTAAAACTCAATTGGCTAAACACTTAAAACTTTTCTAAACAGGTAAAAGCAATGGAGAAGAAAGAGCAAGTCCAAATAAAGGAATGGGCATAGGCTGCAAGCTGGGACATGCTTGTTAGCACGTCCTGCACAGATATCTTGGTTAAAGTACAAAGACATAGAATATACTAGGTGTCTATAAGCAGGTCTAACAGCCACATAGGATAGGGCTTAACGGCCAGGTGTGGTGGCTCATGCCTGTAATCCAAGCACTTTGGAGGCCAAGGCGGGCGGATCACCTGAGGTCGGGAGTTCAAGACCAGCCGGACCAACATGGAGAAACTCCGTCTTAAAAAAAAAAAGAAAAAGAAAGAAAAAAGAAAAAAAGAAAAAAAGGATAGGGCTTAACAAAGAGCTACTAGCAAAAAGCAAGAAGGCTTTGAAGAAAGTGTTTAAAACAAACTATTATTTCTAACACTTATGATTATTCTTTAACAAGAATGGAAACTTTGAAGATAACTTTTCTACTTCCCACGCCTGGGCTTCCGAGAACTACATTACCCACAACGCCGAGCGCCAAGCGGCAAAGAGGAGGAGCCAATCAACGTTCAGGACCGGGCGTGTCCGTGGTTGTTGCATATAGTAAGGCGGGACTTCCGGCGCCACTCGGAGGTGCTCGTTTTGGTTGTTCTCTGCCTTGGTCCGCGCCTGAGTTAGGAACGCTGCCTGCGGCACAGAGCAGGGATCGCCCAGCCGCGCAGCCGTCCGTGCGTCGCCGGCGCTGGTGGCAGCCGTGGCTGGGTTCCCGCCCCGGGTCGCCCGCCACTCCCGGCACCGCTCTGCTCGTAATCCGATGGCGGCGTCCGTGCTGAGGGCTCTGACTCCGGTGAGTGCTGCGTCCCCGCGAGCCTCACCTGCCCTCCCGCCCGAAACCGAACGCCCCGCGTGAGGGGCACCTGCTCGCCTCCCTGCAGCCCGGCCCCAGATTCCGGGACCCTGGACTCCCACTGACAGGCCTGGTGTCGTGGTTTGTGGAGGGTGTGGCAGGTGGAGGGGCCGGTTTCTGTGAATGTTGTTGGGACAGTGGAGCCAGGAGCGTTCGCGCTGGAATGGCCAAGTGAGGCTCGCTCTTCTGAAGACGCTGGTAGCCATGGGTGGTTGTGAACAGAAGAGGCACATGGTCTGAGTTAGACTTCAAAAATTTCCTAAAGCTACTCAGAGGCCGGGCGCGGTGGCTCACGCCTGTAATCCTAGCACTTTGGGAGGCCGAGGTGGCTGGCTCACCTGAGGTCAGTCAGGAGTTCAAGACCAGCCTGGCCATCATGGTGAAACCCATCTTAAAAAAAAAAAAAAAAAAGCTACTCAGGGTTAGAACAGCCTGGAAGGGGGATAACACCTAGGCACCGGGAGGTTGAGTCCTTGTGCAAGGTCCCAGAGCAGGTAGGAGTCACACTGAGGACCCCGGAGCTGAGTAGCAATGATAATTTAGTCATCACCAAGTCACCTGGCTCCAGGGTTGCTCACGGAAACAGGCATGAGCCCATGGAGCTTTCACCATAGTTACCTGCCTCTCACAGCCTTCCTCTTCCCGCAGGTACCCCTGACTGCAGCAGCTCAATTTACCGGCTTCGCACAGGTGAGTGGAGAGTATTTCGGGCCCTCACTGGTGCTGACCCGTTTTTGTCTCTGATACTGTGTTCTGGGACTCTTCTCTTGGCACTCTTTTGGTCCTTGGTTCTAGGGACCCTGAACAAACATCAATCCCAGGGTCATACATCCAGGCTGGAGGCTGGTATAGAACAGCTCCTATTGCCAGAAACCAGTAATAGGAGTGTGGAAAGTTGTCTCAGGCATAGATACCAGATGAGCAAGTGCTTGAAGGTTAGGCTGAGCTGGTTTAGGGAACTACAGCTTTTTGTTTCTCATGGGAACTGAAAGCTGGGCTGCAGGAATCGGACCATAAATGGTTCTCAGATGTTGGGTGTTTTTTCTGGAGTGTGTGATGAGCAATGAGAGTTTGGGGGCAGAGGAGGTATGTGATGTGACCCAGGTGTCACTAGGTTCCGTGTGTGTGGCCAGGCTGAGAGAACAGGCTGGGTGTTAGCAATGAGACAGGGAAATACTGAAGAAGCCTGCTGCAGTAGTCCAGGTGAGTGTTACTGGTGACTGGACTTGTGTTGTGGCTGTGGAGGTAGCAGTTGGATTCTAGATCAGTTTTTTAAGTAGGAAAGCCTGGATTTTGAGATGTTGAAGGGGAGAGAAAAGTAGGATTCAGGAGCAAAGGCAAGGTGTTTGGGTTGGAAACTCCACTAGCCAGGATTGTAAAGTTGGCAGTTGAGTCAGTTATCTCTGGAGATAATCAGAAGTCTTGTTTTGGAATATATTTTTTAAATTTATTTTTTATTGATTTTATTTTTTAAGACGGGGTTTCACCATGTTGGTCAGGCTGGTCTTGAACTCTTGACCTCAGGTGACCCGCCCACCTTGGCCTCCAAAGTGCTTGGATTACAGGCGTGAGCCACCACGCCCGGCCTATTTTTAAAAATTTTTTTAAAAATCATCATCTCAACATGCAAAGAACAGTTAGTTTAGAGATCAAGTGGATAGTTTATCCTACAGGATTAGAACTGTGGGGAGGGATTCAGGATGGACACATTTAAAAGGTGGTGGCCACTATTTGCCTAGGGGCTTAGCCTGGGTCACAATTAGGAGGTGGAATCCTGATCACGCTGGTAATGCTATTACCAACCCAGGAAAGGGAAGTTGGGGATCACTGCTGGATCTGCTTGGGTACATAGTTGGTCATGGTGGGAATCCCAAAGACAGGGATGGGAGAGAGGTGGCCATGGTAGGGTGTGAGAGCAAGGATGATCTGGCACGTGGCCAAGGCTCTAGGAAAAGGGTGGACATGAGACCAATGCCTGGAAGTAATTGAGACAAAATGATACTGAGACTGGAATGGTGCTTACTCAGGGTTTTGAGGTCACCCCGGGGGTGTCAGGAATTTCAGGGAGGTAGATAAGTTGAAGGGCACAAGTGGTCATCTGGGAAAGTCACTGGGCCTGAGGTGGGGGTCCTCTGGGGCAGACTGTGGATGAGGGTTAATGAGAAAGGAAGGATGTGACTGAAGAGAGGACATCAAGTGCCGCACGAGTGACAGAGGGCCTTGGGTGTCAGATCCTGAGGTATTTCTGGGTGACTGAGGATGTAGCAAGGGACGGAGTCAGGCAGGGAGGCCTTCAGAGCAGGACGGGGCTCTGAAGGCTGCCTTTGCCATCGGGGACCATTCAACCTCTGAGTAGCACTGGACCCTGTTTCAATTTGCAAAGCACCTTCTGGATGTTTAATTCCAAGTG
Source organism: Cheracebus regulus (assembly GCA_963574635.1). Classification (NCBI taxonomy): domain Eukaryota; kingdom Metazoa; phylum Chordata; class Mammalia; order Primates; family Pitheciidae; genus Cheracebus; species Cheracebus regulus. The sequence goes on along the minus strand of CAUYQU010024414.1, from coordinate 21,458 downwards.
TCGTGGGGATGCTAGATGCTTATGGTGTGGGGCAGTGCGGTGGAAATAGCTATGGGGGTCAGATTGTTTGAGAGTGTGCACTCCCAAGGGTGATATGCATATGGAGAGAAAGTGTGAACTGAACACCCCATGGCAACGGCATTGAGGATAGAAGAATGATGGCTAACTCCATATTTGTTTGTGTGTGAGAGGCATAATCTTGGAAACCCGAGAAGAATTGTCTGACAAGACAAAATCCAACCCTATATGCTTGACCCAGAGTTTAAATGACATTTCCTGGTCCACCTGCCTGTTGGTGCTGTGGGAAGACACAGTGATGACGGGACCGTGAGGAGAAGGCAGGAATCGGGGCTTGGTGTCTCCTCTGAGGTGGGGCTTAGGGATGAGGGTTAAGCAGGGGAAGGATGCATGGGGGGCGTGAACTTGGGGTCCTAGGAGAGAATCTGATCATGGAAAGATCTATCCCCATTATGGCAGGGCTCTGTGACCTTTGAGGACGTGGCCATTTACTTCTCCCAGGAAGAATGGGGGCTCCTTGATGAGGCTCAGAGGCTCCTGTACCGTGATGTGATGCTGGAGAACTTTGCGCTTTTAACCTCACTGGGTAAGGCCCTCACACCCACTCTCAGGTCCTGGTCTGCGTCTATCCTCTTTTTCCCCAGAGGCAGCTCCGCCCTTTCCATTGCCGGACTATGGGCTCTGCTGACTTCCCCACTGTCTTGGCATATGTGCAGTGGTGTAAGGAATGAAATTGTTGCACTCCTTGATCAGCCCTCACATTTGCTGTCCCAAAGTGTGCAGGGATAGGCCTGGGTGTTAGGTGTCTTGAGTCAGCCTGATGCATGTCAGTTTATTTCTTCACTTCCTCTCTGGGTGGCTGTGTGTCTCACGTTCACAAAGTTCATGGCACTTTGTGTCTCACGTTCTGCCTCCTAGGTGACATTTCCTTTGACTGCCTGTGTTAGGAATTTGCAGAATTTTCCTCATCAGTATTTACATGGACCATGAGCTGTTGTTGCCAGAACCTCTTTCAAGGATCTGTGTGACATTAATTTTCTTTCTTATGTTCTCAAGGATGCTGACCTGCTCTGGGCAAGGATACTCACCTGTCCCAGCTTTCCCTTAGGACTTGCCTCATTCAAGTCCCAAGTAGTGGCACATCTAGAGGTGCCAGGAAAGCCCTGGTTTGGGAAAGGGTGAAGATAGGAATATGGCTTCAGAGGAAGCCTGGCCTCAGTCAGTGGCACCTAGGTGAGGGCGTGACATCCAGCCTGTTTTCTAATCTTACCAGTAACTTGCGCTGTGTCATCCAGAGTTTTGGTGCTAACACCACTGGACACATCTCATTTCTACCTTTTCTTTCTCTTCTTTGACACTTTGCTGGCTTATTGCTTTATCTGGGACATCTGGCCTCAGGCTGCCCCCATCTTTCTGCCTTCCAGGTGTCACCAGTTTCTCTGCACTGCCCCCCAGCATGTTTTCCAACACTGACCCACTCACAAGATGTTGTGAGTTGTGCACATGCCATTAAATAGTTCTTGAACACAGGATGATCGCAATTGGAATCGCCCATTCAGTTCCAATTGCATTATTTTGGGCCTGAATAACACCAACCTTCAGCACAGCATGCACATGTCACCAGCCAACAAGATCCTGCCCGAGGATTTGGCAAAAGAGTAGACTGGAGACCCCACCTCTCCTTATGTGCTGCACTCCATCCTTATGTCCTGTGTTTGGTGAGGCCTCCCCAATTTGTGATCTTTAGAGGCCCACTTCTGCCAAACAGCCCTTTTTTTATCCTGCTTTTAGCTCCTCAATATTGCTTCAAAGTAATACTGTGAATTCATTCCTTAATGTATATGTGAAGGTACTTCCCCTTTGATGTTTTAAAATGTACCAACAGGATTTCAATTAATGGAGGTGGTAGAGTAGTTAATGTCAATGACATAGGAATTTATCACCTGCAGTAGCAAGAGCATGTGAACACCGTGCCACGCAGGGCCACATGAGGAAGTGCTTAGTGGTCAGAAGGAAGAAGCAAGAGAGAAGGGAAAATATTAAGCCACAGCCTTAATTGGGGTTTTGCAGGTAACACAAGACATGATAAACGGTTTAGGATAGGGTAATTTGAGTAGTTTGCTTTGGGGCAAAGAGGCTCACTAGGCTTAGTTGTCTGCTGCCTGACCTTGAGATGATTAGAGCAGAGGGATATTAGTTCCTGAAGCATCCAGGTCACATAGAAAATGGGAGTATGGGCTCTGGGTTGATTACTTTGTGTATTTGGTATGTTCCCTCCTTAGCCCTTTGCTATCTTTGCTATCTCTTAAGATTTGGCTCACTCCGGAAGCACCATTCTCTTTCCAGCCAGCAAAGTTTTTTATTCTGTTTTGTTTTGTTTTTGAGACAGAATTTCGCTCTGTTGCCCAGGCTGGAGTGCAGTGGCATGATCTGGGCTCACTGCAACCTCCACCTCCTGAGTTCAAGCAATTCTTGTGCCTCAGCCTCTTGAGTAGCTGGGATTACAGGCACCTGCCACCACACCCAGCTAATTTTTTATATTTTTAGTAGAGACAGGGTTTCACCAGGTTGCCCAGGCTGGTCTTGAACTCCTGGGCTCAGGCCAACAAAGTTTTTAAGATATTGGAACATCAATTATTCAGAAAAGCATTTTTTAAATGATTAACACACTCCCGTCATAGTCAACATACATTTAATCATTTCTCTGCTTTCAGTTTGTTGGCATGGGATGGAGGATGAAGAGACACCCGAGCAAAGTGTTTCTGTAAAAGGAGTACCTCGGGTCAGAACTCCAGAGGCAAGCCCATCCATCCAGAAGACTCAGTCCTGTGACATGTGTGTCCCATTCCTGACTGACATTTTGCACCTGACCGATTTGCCTGGGCAGAAACCATACTTGACTGGGGCATGTGCAGTCTTTCACCAGGATCAGAAGCATCATAGTGCAGAGAAACCCTTGGAAAGGGACATGGACAAGGCCTCATTTGTGCAGTGCTGTCTATCCCATGAGTCAGGAATGCCTTTCACCAGTAGTGAGGTTGGGAAGGACTTCCCAGCCCCATTGGGCCTTCTTCAGCCACAGGCCATTACTAACTATGAGAAGCCAAACAAAATCAGCAAATGTGAGGAGGCCTTTCACGTTGGAATAAGTCATTACAGGTGGGGTGAATGCAGGAAAGATTCCAGCCACAAACACACTTTTGTTCACCCTAGAGTCTGCACTGGAAAATTTTACAAATCTAGCAAATGTGGGAAAGCCTGCTGCTGCGAGTGCTCCCTTGCTCAGCTCCAAAGAGTCCACCCTGGAGAAAGGCCTTATGAGTGCAGTGAATGTGGGAAATCTTTTAGCCAAACCTCTCATCTGAATGACCATCGGAGGATCCACACTGGAGAAAGGCCTTATGTGTGCAGTGAATGTGGGAAATCTTTTAGCCAAAGAGCCACCCTCATTAAACATCACAGAGTTCACACTGGAGAAAGGCCTTATGAGTGTGGTGAATGTGGGAAATCTTTTAGCCAAAGTTCTAACCTTATTGAACATTGCAGAATTCACACTGGAGAACGGCCTTATGAGTGTGATGAATGTGGAAAAGCCTTTGGGTCCAAATCCACTCTTGTTAGGCACCAGAGGACTCACACAGGAGAAAAGCCATATGAGTGTGGCGAATGTGGGAAATTATTCAGACAGAGCTTCAGCCTTGTTGTACACCAGAGAGTTCACACTACAGTGAGGCCTTATGAGTGTGGCCAGTGTGGGAAATCCTTCAGCTTAAAGTGTGGACTCATTCAGCACAAGTTAATTCACAGTGGAGTTAGGCCCTTCGAGTGTGACCAGTGTGGAAAATCCTTCAGCCAAAGAACCACCCTTAATAAACACCACAAAGTTCACACTGCAGAAAGACCTTACATATGTGGGGACTGTGGGAAAGCTTTTATGTTCAAATCTAAACTTGTGCGGCACCAGAGAACTCACACCGGAGAAAGGCCTTTTGAGTGCAGTGAATGTGGGAAATTCTTTAGGCAAAGCTATACCCTCATTGAACACCAGAAAATTCACACTGGATTAAGGCCTTACGACTGTGGACAGTGTGGGAAATCCTTTATCCAAAAGTCTAGCCTCATTCAACACCAAGTGGTTCACACTGGAGAAAGGCCATATGAGTGTGGCAAATGTGGGAAGTCCTTTACACAACACTCTGGCCTCATTCTCCACCGAAAATCTCACACTGTGGAGAGGACTCGTGAAAGCAGCAAATGTGGAAAACCCTTTAGCCCAAGATCTAACATTGTGTAACTCCACACCTGAGAAAAGCCTTACACCTGCAGGGAATGTGCCGTCTCTTTCTTCAGTGTTATGGCTATAGAGAGCCTTTGTGAAGGAGCCATCTGCCTAAACGCCATACTTCTAGACCTCCAGATGGGTAAGACTCCCATGAGTTCCAGGCATGTGTGTCTTGCAGGAGCTCCTTTGTACATTCTGAACTGCTGGAAGCCTTTGCTGGAATTAAATCATTAGTCACCTTTGCATACTAAGGCAAGACAGATACCCTGGGTTCTCCCATTCCTTGAAGGAAATTCCTTGAGCAGTCTGAGCCTTTAAGGGGAATTCATTCCCTTTTTTGACTGATTGCAGCATTTATCTGACCAGTTTTGGCCAGAAGGGCCCAGCCTGGGTTCTGCTGGAAACTGATGTGGAAGGCTTCCCTTCATGGAAATTCTTGTTCTCACATGACATGTGGTAGTTTTTTCACCCTGCAAGTCACCACCTGGTAACTGGCTACCTCACATTGCTCTAGTTTGTGTGGTAATAAAGGCCTTATTTTAAAACCTGTGTGTAGTCTTAGGGTTTGGTTTGCTGTGTGAGGTGGCTGGAAAACACCTTTGGGCTCTTACATAAAGGAATGGCCAGCTTTTTGGGGGCCCCAATATTGTTGGCCTGTGCAGGAAAAGTAAAATGACAGAGAGTAATTCTCATTCTGGTTTTAGACCAATTTGCCTTGAGGCCCAAGGCCTCCTAGGAAACAATGCAAGGATTTTATTGTCCTAATTTGTGGCCTGGATCCCTACACCTTCTCTGGACTAGAGGTCGTCCTGAGGACAGGTCAGCTGTTATGACAGACTCCTGTGCTCTGGGGAATAAGATGGATTTTTTGCATTGCTCCCACAGGCTATAATGTCTAGCACTGTTGAGAGGAAGCTTTCCCCAGCTTCTGCAAAGGAGTCATGTGCTCTGATGCCCGTGATTCCAGAGATGGTGATACTCAAGCTGATGGGAGCTAAGCATGGACACAATTGGTACAGAAATTTTGGATATGATTAATAGAAAGTGGAGGAGCTAGTAGAAAACAAATGTGCCTGTGGTAAAAGTGTATCTACACATCTAGTAACTGGCTGTGTCTTTATTTTCACAACACACACAATCTCCATGTCCAAAGTGTGACATGTGGGAATAGCCTGGCTTGGAGGGAACACCTCCATTCTGCAGGCATGATCGTCACAGCATGGAGCCAGGCAGGCCATCTGGAGGCTTCCATGGGATGGTACAATGTGAGTGCAGGAGGACATGGGGAAGCAGAGAATCAGGAGGAGGCTGAGTAGCAGAAACCTTAACTTGAAAGTGACATCCCCCATCAGAGGCTTTACCCTCTGTCACAGTTACCCTATTTTCAGAGGCAGAGTCCCTCCCCCTTGTGCCCTATGTGGAGCTCAACTCTCAGATGTCCTGGCTGTCTGCACCTCTTCCAGTGACCAAGCAGTAGGTTCTAATATCCAACAGCCTGAGGTCAGCTTACTGCCTCTGACTTGCCAGGCACTGGTGCCTTTCAAGATCATGGTCCTGACCTTCACCTGATAGAAATGTGGATATTTGGACCTGGACTGCACCATGATGTGAGGCTGGAGAACTGTGGGCTCTTGGTCTTGCTGGGTAAAGCTTTATTTCTGTCCCATGCGGGTGACCCTTGTTCTCCGATTTCATTCTCTTGCACATGCCTGCCTGGTGAGAAAGGCATCTCAAACCCTTCTCCCTCTACCCACAGGTCCTGCTGTATTCTGTGTTTTGGTCTCACATCCTTTTGCCTCGTCTCCCTGTGTCTGCACTGGGGATCCATGAGGTAGAAATGGCCCTTTATTTATTTTTGAGACCGAGTCCCACTCTGTTGCCCAGGCTGGAGTCTGGCGGCACGATCTGGGCTCACTGCAACCTCTGCCTCCCGGGTTCAAGTGATTTTCCTGCCTCAGCCTCCTGAGTAGCTGGGACTACAGGTGCCCACCACCATGCCTGGCTAATTTTTTTTTTTTTTTTTTTTTTGTATTTTTAGTAGAGACCCAGTTTCACCATGTTGGCCAGGCTACTCTCGAACTGACCTCGTGATCTGCCCACCTTGGCCTCCCAAAGTGCTGGGATTACAGAAGTCAGCCAGCACGCCCGGCCCTAGAAACGGCCCTTTAAACACAAATCCTCACCCTGGTGCCCAGCACACACTGCCCTCTGTCTGAGGTCTTTATTCCAGAATTCAGGGGAGAGAACTTGATTGATCCCACCTAGTTCGGTCAGGTGTCCCCAGAGACTGGTTAACAGGACTGGGTGGTGGGCTGTTCTCAAAGAAGGTTCTGAGTTAGGCAGCTGTCTAGGATAGCATGCCCATCAGTATCCTCCAGGTATCTTAAATAACTCAACATTGCTTTCTTTTTTTTTTAGTACCCCTCCGAGAATCTAATGTCGCTGCTGATCTGACAGGAGGTGGAGCTCAGACAGTAATGCTCGCCTACCCAGCACTCACCTCCTACTGAGCAGCCCAGTTCCTAACAGGACATGGACCAGTATCCACAGCACAGGGGTTGGGGTATCCTGTTCTAGTTCCAGGTAAAGACAATGCCGGCATTAGGCTTCCAACCCATCCTATCTACTGACCCAGAGAATGAATGTGTCCTGCCTTTGGGTACCTTAGATGTGGTATCCAGGGATTTTTACTTCTTTCCTGCTAGGCAGGGCCTGTGCCCACAAAATCAGCAGCAGTTGGTCACAGAAGATGGACCTCTGCCCTTCCTCAGCCCCCGTAAGATTAAAGAAGAATATCTAATCCCTGATGGAGGAGTGAGATAGGAGGCGGGACTCCGTACCAGACTGAAGACTGACTGAAACAGGGAACAGGCACCGACAGCACCTCTATGTAATACACACCCACCAGTGCCATGACAGTTCACTATCACATGACAACACTTGGAAATTACCGTCCCTTTTCTAGAAATTTCTGAATAACGCAGCCCTTAATTTACATTTAGTTAAAAGTAGGTATCAATATGATTGCAGAGCTTCCCCGAGATGATACTCTTGACACACTGCCTATGGGGTTGCCCTGCTCTGTAGGAGCAGCCAGCCAAAGCTATTTTCATCTACCACTAGCTTGCTCTTGAATTCTTTCCTGAGTGAAATTAAGAAACTTCCTGGGCTAAGCCCAAATTCTGAGGCTCACCTGCCCTGCAACAGTGCCACCTGATGTCATACCTCTGTGCTTTCTAAAACCATCTCCCTTACCACTGGAAGAGTATAACCTAGGCCTCAGGAAATGAAGGCAAATCATGCTGACACAAGGAGCTCTTTAAAAAATTTTTTTAAAGCATCTGGGTGCAGTGGCTCGCACCTGTAATCCCAGAACTTTTGGAGGCTGAGGCCACTGGATCACCTGAGGTCAGGAGTTCGAGACAAGCCTGGCCAACGTGGCAAAACCCATCTTTACTAAAAATATAAAAAAATTAGCTGGGCATGGTGGTGCATGCCTGTAATCCCAGCTACTCGGGAGACTGAGGCAGGAGAATCATTTGAACCTGGGAGGTGGAGATTGTGGTGAATCAAGATCATGCCACTGCACTCCAGCCGGGGCGACAGAGTGAGACTCTGTCTCAAAAAAAACCTATTGTAAATTGTGCGTGTGAGGGATAGGGGTTGCACACTCCTTATGAGAATCTAGTGCCTGAAGATGCGAGGTGGAAGAGTTTCAGCCTGAGACCACTCCCAACCCCCAGCCCTGCATGCCCCGTCCGTGGAAATTCGTCTTCATGAAACCAGTCCCTGATGCTAAAAAGGTTTGGGGACTGTTGATCTAGGAAGCACAAACTCTACTAAGAGGTTAGACAAGCAAGGGCGAAAGAAAATATATGTAACAAGGTCGCTTGCTCATACAGCCCCTGAATGTTAACCTATCCAGAGTTTTTAATACACGTGCAGCAGGTTTTATTAATAACTGTACACACTTCACCTGTTCAGCTAGTAGATAATCCAATGCAAGTCTGTTATCGAGAACCATATTTGCCAAGGAGCCTAGAGATTCTTGAATTCCTGGTAATGCCTGACCTGTGTTGGTGGCTAAGGATTCTAGAGTTTGAGTCAAGTTCTTTAGGGTTGATTTGTGGTAGGCAAAGCTACCTCAGGGTGCTGCTAGTCCTATGGCTGTCCTGAGTCCCACCAGAATTAATCCTACTGCTTGTTGACTTCTGGTATTCCTGGGCTTTACTGGGTTAGAGACTATGACCCTTGGAAGGGCAAGGGTGGCCAGCATACATTTATCTTTGTTCCACATTTTTGATTTATAAAGGAAAGCTACTTCTAGAAGAACAGATGGCTCCCTGGGGAGCCAGGAATAGTTACAGCGTGTGATTTCTCATTCATGGCTACAAACGAAAATGAATCCAGTCGGAGCCTAAATAGAGGCCCTATAGGGTGTGATTCTACCCTTTGCTGCCAAGTTGGGTGTATAGAGATATTCTTCCCCTGTTCCAATGGGGTGGTCAAACAAACCTTGTTTTCTGGAAGCAAATAGTACTCCTACCCTCCCAGATTAGGCAGTTGTTTTTTCCCTGTGTGTTCTGGTCTGGGAGAAGACACCATATATAGCCTCCTTGCCTACAAGTGAAATACCATTTACCTTGCTGTGGCCTTGGAAACTTGGTAACTATAGTTAGATTGGAGCATTACAGGGAAATTTCTGCTTTTGTGTCATTAACACAGTAGTGGGTGCAAAGGAATCATTAATGCACTGGAGGTATACTCAACTTTTCAAGTCCAGGTATAATTGTAAGTGTGGAGGGGGCGTTCAGGTGGAATCCATTAAGTGGAGGTGAGTTCCACTTAATAAGTAGGGGTTTAGGTACTTTGGGATTGCTATGGTTAGTTAGAAGTACTGGGGAGATGGCCGTGAGATTTTTCTGGATAGGTCAGATGGTGGAACTCCAGATCCTGGGGATGTTGATGACAAGTTCAACAACCATGAAAATGATTCCCTGACCTATAATTTTTGAAATATTTACTAATCTAATTAGAACAATTAGCTCTGTTTTTGTTTGTTTGGTTTTTTTTTTTTTTTTTTTTTTTTTTAGCAGAAGTCTGGGGAAGTAAAGCTTTTCCCTCAATGACTTTTTTATGGCTACCCACCACATAACCTGCCCTTCTTAACCACCTCATGAATAAAGCTACTCTCATCCATAAACCACTCAACATCGAGATTAGGCAAGGGCTCATCTTTGAGGTCAGGCCTGGGAGGGTAGATCTGTTCTATTAGTTAACTGTAGTTCCTCTAACTCTTGGCCAGTGCATTGCCAAAGAGATGGGGACTGTCTATAAAACCTTGGGGAAGTACTGTCCAGGTAAGCTGAGATGCAGCATAAATGTCTGGATTAGTCCATTCAAATTCAAGAATACTGGGTGTCTGAGTGCAAAGACATACAAAATAAAGTTTTTTAAAAGTCTAATACCATTAACCAATGAGTCTCTTCAGAGACTTGAGTCAATATTGTGTAAGGGTGAGGAACTATTAGGTGGATTCGGGCTCCTGCCTCGGATGCCCTTAAATCTTGAACATATCTGTATTTTCCATATGGTTTCTTTACAGGCATGGGGACTGACAGGATTGTAGTAAGTTATACTTTAGGAACTTTGCTATTAGGTGCTGGGTGCCCCTCTTAGCTTCGGGTCTCAAAGGATATTGTTTTCTCCATGGGTAACTAATAGTGGATTTTAAAATAATCTGGACTGGCGGTACACTAATAGCTTTACCGGGAACTCCCATGTCCCAGACAGAAGCGTCTACTTGAGAAGCAATACACAGTGGAAGTGAGGTCTCCTTATCTGTGTTAAAGCATGTACTTCGAGCTAGGAGAAGTGTCACACAATAAGTGACATGGCTTGGTAACAATCAGCTACTCCATCTGCATATTCATGGGTAATACCAAGAATTTTTCTCTCTCTGTGGCACAAAAAGTGGAGAATGATGTTTGCAAGGTATGCCAAGTTAAATCAAAGGACATGGTCGACTTAACAAGCTCCTCTACAAACTTTCCTGGATCCTCCAAACACTAACCAAATTTTTCCTTGCATAAAGCCAAATCAGACATGAAAAAGGAACATATATTGTGATTGTTCCTCTCATGGGAATGGAGGAACAATCAGAATACATGTGCAGTTATTTCTGCAATGGATGCAGGTTCGATTTTAGGGGCTCATATGGAGCCCAACTCCTGGTGGTACTGATTGGGCTTACTTCCTTGGGCAGCAGGAGATATGAGTTTATTTTACATTTTTACATATGTGCAAACCGAAATATCCTCAATCGATTCAAATTTTAGAATATTTCCAGGACCTTGGCAAGCTCCCACTATCCCATCTTTGTCAACAGCTCCCCCTACATGATAAACACTATTTTGACTCTACCACCACAGATTCATTTTGAGTGTAATTAAACGAATACAAATGAAAATCCACGGAATTTCCTCTTCTGTATCTGCATTAGAGTGAGATCTTAATCCAATACAATGGTGTCCTTATAAAAAGAAGAAATCTGGATACCGAGATACACATAGAGAATACCAGGTGAAGATGAAGGCGGAGATCAGGGCAATGCTTTTACATATGGAGGAACAGCAGAGATTGCCACAAAACTACCAGAACCTAGGGGAGAAGCGGGGAACAGACTCTTCTTCACAGCCCTCAAAAGGAACCAACCCTGTGGACACCTCAATCTTGGACTTCTTGTTCCGCCCCAAAACTGTGGTGCAATAAATTTCTGTTGTTCAGACCACTCAGTTTATGGCCCTTTGCTATGGTGGCACTAGCAAACTAAACGTAGTGTCAAAATGGATATGTCACTCCTCCAATTTAGAGTAAATTCTTTACTATTTGCAGCTCTGATTCCCACCTAGTCTTGCATTCTGAGTGACAGTAAACCAAGATTGGTCAAATCCATTGACTGACAACTTAACCTGTCCTGTTCTACAAAGTATTAATACAATATTACATGTTTCTGCTCTTCCTTTTCTTAAAAAGATCACCCACCATTTTCTACTTATCTTCTCATTTTACTTGTCTTTCTTGTTTTTTACAATTACATTTCTTGAGAGGAGTTCTGCTACTACTGTTTTCATTTTCTTATCTCATATTCATTCATTAGTTCCTTCAAATGTTATTTTTATGTTTACATATTCGAAGGCATGAACAGATATCTAAGTCAATTGTTGTAAGACTTTTTATTATCTAACTCAGAAATGGTTTTTAATTTTTTTTTTTTTCAGACACGGTCTTGCTCTGTCAGCCAGGCTGGAATGCAGTGGCATGATCTCAGCTCGCTGCCACCTCTGTCTCCTGGGCTCAGGAGATTCTCCTCCCTCAGCCTCCTGAGTAGCTGGGATTAAAGGCACCTGCCACCAGGCCCAGCTAATTTTTGTATTTTTAGTAGAGATGGGGTTTCACCATGTTGGCCAGGCTGGTCTCAAACTCCTGACCTTGTGATACACCCATCTCGGCCTCCCAAAGTGCTGGGATTACAGGTGTGAGCCACTGTGCCCGGCCTGTTTATTTTTTGTTGTTGTTTTTGAGACAGGGTCTCGCTCTGTCACCCAGGCTGGAGTGCAGTGGTGTGATCTCAGCTCACTGCACCCTCTGCTTCCCAGGCTCAAGCGATCCTCTCTCAAGTAGCTGGCACCATAGGTGCATGGCACTATGCCCAGTAATTTTTTCTATTTTTTTTTTTTTGTAGACACAGGGTTTTGCATGTTGCCAAGGATGGTCTGAAACTCCTGAGTTCAAGGAATCCACCCACCTTGGCCTCCCAAAGTGCTGGGATTACAGCTGTGAGCCACCACATCTGGCCTCCAGCTAATTTTTAACAATTTTTTATAGCAATGGGGTCTCACTATGTTGCCCAGGCTGATCTCAAATAAGAATAAGACATTTCAGGTATTGTATGATCCAGGTGTTCCAAATACAGTGGAAGTGTTTGTGTGTGTGATAGTTGCCCTGTAGCACAACCTTGGGACAATACGTAGGAACGCTGTGTGGTGGTGTGTGAAACTGACATCCCTCAACACAGCCTGGATTCACACATGGGTATAGCATGTTCACAACAGGAAATGTTGACAGACATGAGACACATAACTGGCATATGCAAAGGACACCAAGGACCTGTGTGACAGCATGGAGGTTCTGATACAGCAGATGTGGCCAGATGTGGTAGTGATAGAGATGCCCAGTGCCTGGTGTTTAGGTCACTGGCACATATTATATTGCTGTTGCTGCAGCAAGCTCTGAATACCTAGGCTTTGCACATTCGTGTTTGATCCTCATTAATTTCCAATACACACATACACAAGTGCACAGTCACACTGTGTGTGACAATGGAAGCACAGCCTGGCTGGGAGAGAACAACCTCATCATCCTGCAGGTTGATGATACACTGATGAGGGTCACGACAGGGAGCTGGGTGCTGGCTTTGGCATGATCTACAGGCTCACATGTAGGAGGACTGCTCGTGAGCATGTGAGGATGTAAGGCGGATTGATCCAATGGAGCCCCAGGAGCAGGACTTGGGAAGGCTTTCCCATGTGGAAGGGAATCTTTTCACTGTCACAACTGCATTGTGTCCAGAGACCTCATTAGCTTCTCCCTGAGCCCTGCACAGAACTCTACCCTCAGAGGAGCTCAGTAATTTGGACCTGGGTCTCTGCACCTGTCCTAGTGGTGTCACAATAGGTTCTAATCTCATCCAACAGCCCAAGGTGGACTTGCTCCCTCTGACTTTCTGAGCATTAAAGGATAGGACCATGACCTTTTCCTGTAAGAAATTAACACATGTGGGACTGGCCCCGCGGCCCCTACACAAGGATGTAAGACTGAGGAAACACGGGTATCTGGTCCTGCTGAGTGAGACGTGCTCCTGCTCATGCCTGCCTGGTGAGCAAGGCCTGGCAAGCCTTCCTCCTACCCACAGCCCCTGCAGTGTTCTGGTCTCACATCTTTTAGCTTGGCCACTGGACAAGAACCACAGTCCTTCAACACATGAACTCTCACCCCAGTGCACAGCATGCTCTATCCTCTGTCTCAGGTCTTTATTTCAGAATCCACAGGGAAGAAGCTCATTTGCCCAGCATAGTTGGGTAAAGTGCCACAGCCCAGGGCTGAGGGTGATAGGCTGTTTTCAGAGAAGAGACAGAGTCTGGTAGCCCTCAGGTGTCTCCCTAATTGAAGCAACCTGGGTCCGAACTGCATACCCCCAACCCCCCGCCATGTGTGCGTGATTGCCTCTTGTTTTTTGCTGCCTGGCTTTCGCTTCTCTGTGGATACGGGAATGATCTCAGAGGGTGTACAACATATCCTCAAATGGCATGGAGAGAAAGTTGATATTTTTTGCCTTCTCTTTCCCTTAAAAATGTTTTCAAGAGGAAGTCTAGTTGTATGCTTGGTCGCTGATGCTCCTTGGCTGTGGCTAATGTCCCTTTTAAATGAGGGAGCATCTTCAGACTCACGACCCTTGGCAGGTGCCATGAGATCACTGGGACTTGATAACATTTCTTTTTCATTTTGTTGTTTTGAGGGTAAATTTTCGTTTGTGTCAAATCAAACTGGTTTCCCCATTTACAAGAGCATTGCAAGGTGCTTTTTTCAAATCTATTTATATTAGGCCATTCTTGCATCGCTGTAAAGAAATACCTGAGACTGGATAATTTATGAGGTTGAATTGGCTTATGGTTCGGTAGGCTGTGCAGGAAGCATGGCACCACCAGCTGCTTCTGGGGAGCCCTCAGGAAACTTCTAATCATGGCAGAAGGCGAAGCACATGCAAGCATATTACATGGCAAGAACAGGAACGAAAGAGAGAGAGTGGAAGAAGATGCCACACACTTTTAAAAGATCAGATCTTGTGAAAACTCACTATCGTGAAGACAGCACCAAGCCATGATGGATCTGCTTCCGTGACCTGCATACCTCTCAGCAGGCCCCACTTCCAGCAATGGAGATTACAATTCAACATGACATTGGGGAGGGGACAAGTATCCAAATTGTATCACTATTTAAGATAAATAAATAGTGGATCCTTTTGAAATGAAACCAGTGGTAACAATGGCCATCGCTAATGTCTCCTGACACTGACCCCATTCCATGCCTGTTCCAGCCACTTTTCCTGGCCATTCATTTAAACTTCATGGGATCCTTTTCCTTGCAAAGTAAAAAAATACGTGAATACAGTGAATCTCTTATAAAACTCAATTCAGAAGATGTTCCTTCGTTGTGAGGTGCCAACCTCTGTCCTCTTTGGTGGTACAGGTGAGATTAGAGGATAGTTGACATCTGTGAATTGTCCTTATGGACCAATTCCTTGTGTGGGCTTTCCAACTTTAGAAGTTTTTTTATTTTTATTATTATTATTATTTTTAGTAAGACGGGGTTTCACCATATTGGTCAGGCTAGTCTTGAACTCCCGACCTCAAGTGATCTGCCCGCCTTGGCCTCCAAAGTGCTTGGATTACAGGCGTGAGCCACCATGCCCGGCCCCAACTTTAAAACTTTTTAGCAGTTCATAAAATGCCAGTTTCCGGGAATCACCAAATTTTCCCCTGTCATAGACTCCTTTTCCCTGGGTTCCCTACTCACATCCCCAGTCCCTTTTCAGGCTGCTGTGAGTCATTTCCTCCTTAGTGTAGCATGTGGGAATAAAATTTATGTATGCATCCTCTTATTGAGGAATTTTTTACATGTTACTGGTGTTTATAAATATTACTTCTATATACATACCTGCTATGTTTTCTGGTGTATATATTCAAAGTTTCTCTTGAATAGAAATTCATTTTGCATAAGCAGGTACATTATTAAATAAACTGTGATGCCAGGATATTCCCCAAAACGAATGTTACCAATTTAGACACCCAATAATATTTTACAAGATTTACCAATTTTTTTTTAAATTATATGAATAGAGACAGGGTCTTGCTATGTTGTCCAGGCTGGTCTCATACTCCTGGGCTTAGCAATCCTTCTACTTCGGCCTCCCAAAGTGCTAGGATTACAGATGTGAGCCATTGCACCAGGCCAGATTTACTAATTTCTATAATTTTGGGACACTTGGCAATATCAGGCTTACTGAGTTTTGTCAATATAATTTTTGCTTTAGTTTACATTTTTCTTGGTTACTTATACAATTAAATGTGATTTTCCTTTGTACATATTTGAGTTGGTTTATTTTCCTCATTCATTTGTAAGTCACTTTTAAACCTTGATATCATCTTCCTTACCATGTGGCTTCCACTTCAATTTTGATGTTATTTCCTGAGAAACGGTGGCTCCTCATTTTAATGTGGTTGAATTTAATTTTAAATTTTTTACATTTTTTATTATTTTCATTTTAGAGACAGGGTCTTACTCTGTTACTCAGGCTGCAGTGCAGTAGCACAATCATAGCTCCCTGGCAGTCTTGAAGTCCTGGGCTCAGTCTGTCTTCCCACCTCACCCTCCTGAGTTGCTGAGATTACAGGTACATGCCACTGCGACTAGCTAATTAAAAATATATATATATATTTTTTTTGTAGAGGTGGGGTCTCAGTATATTGCTCAGGCTGGTCTTGGACTTCTGACTTCAAGCAATTCACTCATCTTGGCCTCTTAAAGTGCTGGGAGATTATATATTTTATGAAAGGGTTTTTGTATTTTATCCATATAATCCCTGGATTTATTTCACTTTCTGACACTTACATGGATAGCTGGGAAACTAGTTCCAGTGGTTTTGATTGAGTCTGAGGTGGGGCAGGAAATGAGCATTTGTCACAAGTTCCCAGGTAACACTGATACTGATGGCACAGGGACCAGACTTTGGGGACCCAGAACTATTCCATCTTTATAAAAATGTATTCTACAAAATTTTCTTGTGTCCATGTTTATATTCTATTCTGTGAGAGGCTTTTCATTCCATTGATTCATTTCTCCCAATATTTATTACCAGGAAATGGGTTGGTATTATTCACATAAAATAAATATAAATCCTTGTAATTAGAAAACTTATGTCATCAATAAGTGGTTGCACATGCTAATGCTTGGGTCATTTTCCAATGCAGTTCCTACACAGATATTTACCAAGAAGTAATTCTGTATGAGAATGCATCTTAGTAAGACTAAACCACATCTTAAGGAAATAAAACCACAAAAGGGAACAATTTCTTTCCATACTTGGACCTATCCATCTTCCAAGCAGTTAGATCCTTCTCAGTGTAGCCATGAGCACTACAACCTTTGATCCAACCACTTGCTTCTTGATATGTTCCACTCTTGGTGCTTTCCCTGACCTTGCCTGTTAGTAGGTTCTACAGCAGCAAATAGATGAACTTAACTCTGAAAAGCATAGACTATAGCCGGTATAGTTTTTGCCACTTTGTAAATTATAGAGAATTATATATCATCATATATGAGATTTAAAAAATTTATTTGGGGATCTTCTTTTTGCTACTCTTGTTAAAGACATAGGCCAGGAGCAGTGAGTGGCTCATCTGTCATCCCAGCACTTTGGGAAGCTCAGACAGGAGGATTGCTTGAGCCAACAAAGTTGAGACCAGCCTTGGCAACAAAGCAAAAGTGAGATCCTGTCTCTACAAAATATGTAAAATTTAGAAAGACATGGTGTGTGTCTGCGGTCCCAGCCACTCAGCTGGCTGAGGCCTGAGGATCATTTGAGCCCAGGAGTTCGAGGCTGTAGTCACCCATGTTCACACTGCTACACTCCACCTGAGTGACAGGGTGAGACCTTGCTACAAAAACAATAACAACAACAATAAAAAAAAAAAACAACAAAAAAGACATAGCACCTAATTTTCCAAGCATAACCCAGGCTCTATAATGGGAATTAAGTTAATCTCAGAATCACTTTTATTAAACTGAAGTGTGTTGTATTTAGCTGCATTATGGCTACAACAGCAGGATAAGGTACTTATTCACTCCCTTCTCCTTCTCCATTTGGGTTTTTCCCTTCATGTAAAAGTTCAGGACTGCCCAGTGAATCTAGACAGTTCCAAGTTAACTTTCTTCTTCTGGAAGGCATACAATGGGGACAACCTATTAAGCCCCAAACTTCTCTTTCCAAATTCTTCCTGGAAAGAATTTGGGGTCCGAGTTTTTACCTAACATTTCAGATCCTACAGCACCACCAAGTGAAACAGGATTGATTTTTTTTCTCCAGAAGGAGCCGTCTGCCCCTTGTTCAAAACCTTTAGTTCCCAATTCTTCTCCCTTCTATGTGCCTTTATTAGGGACCTAGCTTCATGCCCCATTTGTTAACAGCAAAGCTGCACCTTTACCAGTTGTGAGAACAGCTATTCAATCCTTACGTTCTTTTTAGTCACCTGCTCTGCACTGAACTACATTGACATTTAAACAAAAAGGGGATTTCATGTTTGGCAGTCAATCAGTCCCATTCTTTGGGAATTCAGTGTTTTGCTAGGGCTGTAGCAAGGGTAGCCAGATATATTATTAAAACACCCCCTCCATTAAAGGGCCTCACCCAAATACAATCTCTCCCAGAATGCTAGGGTATCCTGGGAGCCTATGGGCCGCGTGGGACTGGGAAACCAGCAGCGTGGAGAGTTAGGTTCTCATACAGGTAAGGATGACTATTCCTCCCAACTAGCTCTTCCAGATCCAGAAGTGAAGGTCATGCCTGCATCTGTGGGTGGTACCTATGATAGAGGCCAGGACCCAGAGTACGAGAGGAAAAAGAAGTGGAATGCACTTTTGATCTTTCTCTCCACCCTGGGTCACTCCAAAAAGAGGATAAAGACTAAGGGATACATTTTCTTCTACTCCTTTTTTTTTTTAAAATGGGTAACAAACCATCTTCAGCCTGCACTCCTTGGGTGCATCCTGAGACACTGAGACTCTTTTAACCCTGAGACTAAAGAAAAAAAATGGCCCATATTCTTCTGTACAAGGACATAGCCATCTTACCAGCTTAGGTCTGGACTGCTGAGGGAAGTGTTAATTTCAATAATAGCCAACAACTAGATCTTTTCTGTACATGGGAGGGCAAATGGTCCATGGTTCCCTAAGCCTTCCTTGCCCTATGAAATAGCCCAGCTTTTTCTAAGCACTGCAAAATTGACCCTGCCTTCTTAACAGTCATATCAGACGAGCCCATAGTGGACAATACCCCAAAGTCAGAAAAGACCCTGGGGGGACCGTTCCTCAAATGGAACTTCTGGATGCCCCACCTCCCCACCCCTTGTCTGGGGCCCCCAATAGCCTTATCAGCTCCTCCAGCTGTGCCACACAAGAAACCCCTACTTCACTGTTGCCCCTGCAGGAAATGCCCAATGGTGTTACTAGAGTTCAAGTTCCTATCTTATTGCAGGACCTTAGACAAATAAAGGGGTCTTAGGCGAGTTTTCTGATGACCCCGATAATACACAGAGGTGTTCTAAAATCTAACTCAAGTGTTTGAGCTTGCATGAAGAGATGTTATGTTACTCCTAAGATAAACCCTAACTGCTGCTGAGAAACAGGCAACCCTAAGGCAGCAGAGAGATTCAGAGACAAAAGCATGTATCCTATACCCAGTCCGAAAAAAAAAAAAAAAAAAAAACCCCAGTCAAAAGGGGAAAGAGAGCAAAAAAGAGACAGGATTTCTATTCCCATTAGGAAGAGAAACAGTGCCCCTTAAAAACCCTAACTGGAGTGTAGTCATCCCATAGATGAGTGAAAAATACTTTCTGATGTGCATATTAAAAGGCTAGCAAAAACCCAAAACCAAACCTCTTAATTACTCTAAACTGTCCATGTTAAATCAAAAAACCAGATGGAAATCCCGCAGCTGTTATGCAAAACCCTCAAGTTTAAACTCTGAAGTACGTAAACGACATTCTCCTCTGTGCCCCAACCAAGGAAGTATCAGGAAGGTACTAAGACTCTCCTCAATTTCTTAGCTGAAAGGGGATGTAGGATCTCAAAATCTAAAGCTCAGCTCTGTCAGACTTCAGTGAAATACCTAGGTCTATTCTTACCAGAAGGCACTAGAGCACCAGGTAAGGAAAAGATTAAGCCCATTTCCTTGAACAGCTAAGGGGATTCTTAGGCATTACTGAATTTTGCAGACTGTGGGTACCTGGATAGGGTGGAATACCTCAGCCTTTATACTACCACATAAAAGAAGCTGAAACAGCTAACACTCCCTAACTTGGGAACCTAAAACCTGAAAGCCTTTAACCAGCTAAAACAAGCCTTACTTAAAACACCAGCCCTCAGTCTTCTCATAGGGAAGGCATCTAATCTCTGTGTATCAGAAAGAAAGGAAATAGCCCAGGGAATTTTAACAAAGGTTTGAGGTCCAGCTCAACAGTCAGTGGGTTACCTAAGCAAGGAACTTGACTTCGTTGTTAAAGGATGGCCAGCCTGCCTCTGAGCAGTTGCAGTGGTGGCTTTGCTTGTGCCAGAGGCCACCAAGTTAATCATGGGAAATAACTGTTTACAACCCACATAAATAGCAGAACTGCTATCCTCTAAGGGAAGTCTCTGGCTAACAGGCAATCACCTCCTCAAATATCAGGCTTTGCTGTTGGAGGGATCTACAGTCCAGTTAAAAACCTGTCCTTGACTGAACCCAGCCACTTTCTCCAAAAGGAAACTGGATATCCTGAACATGACTGTGAACAGAGAGTGACGCAAACCAGTAAAAAAAAAATGATAAGGATCACTGTTTATATTCTCTATAAAGTTTTTTTTTTTTTTTTTTTTTTTTTTTTAAGAGATGGAGTTTCACCATGATGGCCAGGCTGGTCTTGAACTCCTGACCTCTAGGATTACAGGCATGAGCCACCACACCCAGCCTCTATAAAGTTTTAATTAGTGAAAAATAATTTTCTGAAAGAGCATTCAGCTTAATTAAAAGTGGATATCCAAGCTATAGGCGTACTTGAAATGCCTTTTTGTTTTTCTTTTCTTAGATCTTGTTTTTCTGGAAAAGGTTTTTATCTCAGTCAACTGAACTACTTTTCTCCACTCTGTCTTGCCAATCTTCGTGCATGCATGAAAGGCTCTAGGATGACTTCTGATGGCCTGGGACTCCTTGGGGAAACAGACAAGGTGCCAAAGAGTCCATTTTGGGAGAAATCTGTTTCCCTCATGGAACCCTAAGAATCAGAGATGTATAAATCCCTCTCAAAAATTGTTTTTGCCTTCAAGCTGTGCCTGTTTGTTAGGCCCCAGAAACTACCCTATTCTTTTTTTTTTTTTTTTTCCTTTGAGGCAGAGTTTTGCTCTTGTTGCCCAGGCTGGAGTGCAATGGCATGATCCCAGCTCACTGCAACCTCTACCTCCTGGTTCCAAGCAATTCTCCTGCCTCAGCCTCCTGAGTAGCTGGGATTACAGGCATGTACCTCCACGCCCAGCTAATTCTTTGTATTTTTAGTAGAGACGAGGTGTCACCGTGTTGGCCAGGCTGGTCTCAAACTCCTGACCTCAGGTGATCCACCGGCCTCAGCCTCCCAAAGTGCTGGGACTACAGGTATGAGCCACGGTGCCAGGCCCCTAGCCTTATACTTAAAGGGCTCCACCCTGAGCTGCTAGATCTTCTTCTGTCTGTGTAGTCACATATGTGTTATGTGTGTAATATCTATAAAAAAGAGCTCTAATTGATTGGCCTTTAAGCACTTAGATAAAATTTATTTTAAAAGAAACTGGCAAGAGAGATCCAAGATGGCCAATTAGCAGCAGGTCAGGATTGTAGCTCTCAGTGAAAGTGCAGAGAGCGAGTGGATGCCGCAATTTAAGACGAATTTTTGTTGCCCACAAACTGGGAGATTCCCAGCGGAGGAGCCACACGGGTCGCCAGCGTGACTCTTTTGGCCTGCGTGGCTGTTTTGCTGGCGCCCAGGCACAGTGCTTCTCAGTGCGGAGTGTACAGGACTGGGTGCCCTTTTAGTTGGGCTCGGCTGGTCCCATTCCCACAAGGAGAAGAGCAATTGAAAGCGCTGAGGATTGAGAGTTTCACAGAAAGCACAGCTGAACCCAGGAGGCGGAGGTTGTGGTGAGCTGAGATCACGCCACTGCACTCCAGCCTGGGTAACAAGAGCAAAACTCCGTCTCAAAAAAAAAGAGAAAAAAGGCTGGGGTGGTGGCACACACCTGTAATCCCAGCATTTTG